>JAAAQI020166781.1:0-24110 GCA_011800005.2 Stichodactyla mertensii | reverse complement strand
AGTGTCAAAAATGAACATTGAAAATTTATCTGAAAATTTGTTTGGGTGGCCTTGGTTGGAGTAGTCGCACTGTAAAATAACTGAGGAGGTGCTGCCTTTGTTATTACATCTGCAAATGATTATAGTCCTTCAAGTCTTCTTAGATAAGGACTTTAAACTATAGGTCCTGTCTCCCATTGCTTCCTTGGGGTGCTTGTATACGTACATTAAAGAACATGTTGAGCTATTCACGTAAGAATAGGGGATTGTCTGCCAGTTCAACAGTCTACCCCAATGAAGGCATAATGTACAAATACACCACACAAGATTGTAAGCTGCACGGCTGCCAATGGCACCTTACAATGCAGTCCCTAACGTCCTCCACTGACTAATGATTGTAAAGCATGAGACTTGCATGAAATGCGCTACATAAGTACCCTATTATTGTTATTATTATTATTAAATAAATAGTTTTTCAGATTAAAATTAAATTAAACCAAACTTTTGATTTTTCTTTCCAGCTGCATGAACAACTTATCATGCAAAGCATTGATAAAACCTGCACCCCTCACTCTTTGTTAAAATCATTTCTCGCTTGGTTTTTGGATAATTCACAGATGAAATATCACTGATTAAGAGTTTTGTACTTTTCTGAGACTCAAAATTTATTGGATTTAATTGTCAATAGTTTTCAGGTAGAATTAAGTGGTTGAACATAGGGATGACAATGGAATATAACAATGGACTGTGATTGGTTAGAAAATTTAGTGCTTCTCAGCTGGTTAGAATTGAATAAATTAATTAGTGGGTTAAAATCTACTTATGGGCTTCCTGTGGCCACACAGGTAGCCCAATCACTTTAAACGCTGTGCGGTGATGGTTATTATATCGAACGCTTTCCATAGCGTGGTGTTGCTGTTGTTAGGGGTTACCATGGTGATGGTAATGGTTGCCATAGTGATAGAAATACTTAATTTCTGAGTTGTCAATTAAAAATTTAACTATCGTGAAAAATAAAAAATACGTGGGTCACGAGAAAATTTAATTTTGTAACTTTTTATTGTAAGATAATAAAATAAAAAATACAAAGCGATACTGTTGGTCTTAGAGGCCTGGGAGGGAGTGTATCATTTTGTCTGCTGTGTACCACCCCCACAGTTATGGATATTAACTATTTACATATTAATATGATTAAGAGGTGTAAGTATGCTGGTGCGTACAGCTCACGTGTGTTGCTACTCTTAGCTCCGCCCTTCTGCGACACCCAAGTTATAAAAGATGTGCGCTTAAAAAGGTTTCACCATTTTGACTCGATGAGAAGAAACTAAGAGCTACTTCGAGTGAGTGTTGCTTATTTTTGTCACATAATCCTCAATCTCTTACGACTTTTTTTGCATCGGTTTAAGTAAATCTGACTGAGATTTTAGTGTTGGGATGGAATTTTTAGGGCGCGCAGGGTATTATCCCTATCCGAATGGTTATTGTATGGGACTATCACCATTACCTTTACCACTGAGCGCACGTTACAGAGGGCCTCTTATAGCTGCCTATCCTCGTTGCACGTGTGAATGCTACTGCGAGGAGTCTTACGATGCTATCAGAAGGGATTCACTACTGCAGAGATACGAAAGCACACACACGAGACAAGAACTGAGAGGATTTCCTGAAAACACTCCTAAGGAACTACACGGTAAGTCTTCCACGAGCGACCAGGGATTTAGTTTGGGGATTTAATGTTTCATTTTTCTCTGTAATAAGATAACTTAAAGATATTTGTATTAGTTTTTGTAATTATTTTTTTTGAGAGGACCTTAACTTAAAAGGAATTTTTGTGTTCATAAATAAACGTTTTCACCTATAATAATTGTTCAACGTATTTTATACTTTGAGCTAGAAGATTTTCTGTCAGCAGTAGGACTAGCTTTTTCGTACAGTAAAACCATAAAAGTCGTAAAACTTCTAACGAATTATTCTAAATGTATTAGTAGCGGTGGTGAAAGTAAAGAGGTTTGATGAACAATGTTCTGTGAGGCAATCAATACATTCTTCATTAATAAGTTTTTAATTACCCCAAAATTTCAACTAGTTTTTAACTACCATCAGTCATACGTTTGATTTACGCTCAATTTTAACAACACTATCCCAGTAAAAATGATCAATGATCATGTCGAAGTGAAACTATTTTCTCAATATCTAATATACATTTTCGTGATTTCTTTTTCCATGGTTTTCTTAATTTACAGTGTCTTTGGTTACTAATCTTAATGAAGCGATTTATTTTCTGCCCTGTGTTGACCAGCGCAGCTTTTAATATAATTTACGATTGATATTTAAATCTTATTTAATAAAATTTAGGGATTGAAACAAAGAGGAGTCCAACACTCCCGTATCGTTGTCATGGTTTATGTTACTAAAAAACGCCTCAAATTCTATCCGATTTTTTTTTATGAACGCTGAAGAATTCTGTTTGCGCGCTCGTTAATCCATAAAATGAGATATTCTTTTAAATTTTTCGAAATTCTAACAAAGTTTAGATCTCAATTGTGGTTAATTATTAGAAGCGATTTTATTAATAAAAAGACGACAATCTTTTGTTTATTGATTAGAAATTATAAGTAAGAAACATAATTATCCTATAATGAATGAAATTTCTGCCTTCGGGTTCCTTGTGAAACTCTTAGAGGAGGTTTTTGAGTCAAAAAATATGTTAGCAAAGATCAGATCCAAGTACAAGCTTGTTGGTATAACTATTGAAAATTTAGTGCGCAACTGTACAATCTCGGGGCGAAGTGTTTTTTAGTTTCTTTCGTTTTAAAACACAAAAATAGTTTATAGTTAACACTTTTTGAATACAATTGTAGGCCTTTTGCGCAAATTTGGGTTGTACTTTTGAAGACAAGTTTAATCAAACGTTATTGGACGATTTAGTTGTGTTTTTAAGATAAAAAAAAAGTAAAGACTGTAATGGCAACCAAAGGGGGCGGATTTCGTATGAGTCAGAAACCATAACGGTAATTTAAATAAATAAACGGTAAATAAACGGCAAATTCGTGGTCGTACCGTAGCAGTACCGTAATTTCAACGTGTTGTGATTTGATGATTTATATGAAAAAACGGGAAGCCATTTCATTGCTACTGCATACCGTACCGCGTATGTGCTGTAAGTCAGTACCGTACGTTTCCCACTCATACGATAACCATTCTTATGGGAAGCCATTTCAGTGTTACTGCATACCGTACCGCGTACGTGCTGTAAGTCAGCACCGTACGTTTCCCACTCATATGATAAACCGCTCTAAAAGTAAGGTTAAAGTTAGAAAAGCATGTGGATGGGTAATTGACAAACTGACGAGAAACTTTTCATTTGTTCAGCTGTTATATCTGTGAGCCAATCGGGGTATCAACCCGCATCGAACACAACAAAAAAACAAAATATGTGCTTTGAATCACCAGGAATTGACAGTTCAGGTCGATTTTATAAAAACGCTATTGTTTATCAAACTGGTTTTGTTTGGTTTGCAATGTTCTGTACAAACAAGTCTTCACGCTGAACAACACAAGGTTTGAAGTAAAAATTAGAAGCGCCTAACACATCAACATGTGGAATTTGTAAATCACATTTATAAACATGAAAATGGTGAAAGATTATGAATTAATTTATGTTCGGATACTTTGATTAATCATTCTAATGTGTGTGGGAAAATCCTCATTTGTTGGCCATTGATTAAGAAGCTGGAAGATTAAATTGTTCCTGTTCTAAAATTTGTCTGTAAAGATTGGTTCAACTCGTATCAGCTTCTCTTTCTTGGCTGTGATTTGTAACTGGAAGCTGAGGCGAAAACGATCGCTCACTTTTGATATTAATTTCGATCGATTCGATAGAGTATAAAGAGGACAAAAAGTTCCCTTGAGTTTGAAAAATGTCACTGTATTTAGAAGTGTAATAAAAAGGATTCGTGCGTCAAAAAGAAGAAAGGGCATTCTAATAACAGCAAAACTAGATTACCTTGGAAAGTTTTTTAAATAAGAGGATATTTAGTGCATATTTGTGATAGGGAAATATTACAAAAATGTATTAAAAAAGTTTCAGTGTTTGAAATTCAAGGTGAGACATTTTTGTAACGGTATTAAGGTGGCTCACTACCGGCTGAATTTCCTTCAAAATTGTATAAGGGAACCATACACGTTTTGAACTTAAACAAAACAAAACCCTAAAATTTTGCTACGAGACTCTATATTTTTCTTTAAATTTTCTGAAAGAACAGGTAAAATAACAATCTTTTGACAAAATTTGAGAAAAACGAAATTACTTTAACTTATGAAAAAAGCGTTGTGTCTGTTTTTATTATCTTTTGAGAACGATTTTTGATTTATTAAGCAAACATAACGCTGAATTTTGAGCTTATTCTCAAAGCGTTCTTAAATAGTTTTATGCAGTTCTCGAAAATTATGTTTAAAGTAGATGTTTTGAGAAAATTACTTCCATAGCTTTTTTAGTTCTTGAGTTATGAATCATTTTTGTGCGAAGCTTGGTTTTCGTCATTATTTTTCTTTCCAAAACTGGTCAAGATGGTAATATTCAAAATTCAATATCTTGAAAATGAGCTAGGGACACCCCATTTTTCTTCATTTATTTTGCATCAGATTTTATTCAAAGTTTTATTTTTGGTGTTGAATTTGTATTGAATAACAATAAAGAAACTATGAGGACGAGAGTAGAATCACTCAGGATCTTTAGGAGTCTTTTGACTTCTTTATTCTGCTGGCCTGTGTTTTTGTTTGGAATGTTTACTTTGTTTTGATTTCTTTATGGAATTTTCGCGTCTAACAGCAGTCTCCTAATGACCAGGTTTTGTCTTATTCGTGTGTGAATTTAACAAGGATTTCTTAAGCTCGAGCGTAAAAAATGTTCCCAAAAAAAGAGTCAAAAAAAAATCATTTTCGTATTGATATCAAATCCATCAAATTCAACATCCCCAAACGCTTGAATGGCTTCCCTGAAAAGCTCGCGAAACAAATTAAAGCCAAAGTCGAAAAGTGAGCGCAAATGAAAGACACGCAAAATTTCAGAAGAGATCACTGATGTTCGTATCGCTTATCAAATCATCAAATTTTACATTCCACAATTAACACTTGACTATGGCTCCCTTGAACGTAAAATGTATCTTTGAACTATATAAAACACATATTTTGTGAGCACTTACATGGCTTTTCGAGAATTTAGAAAGCAAAAATTATGGAAAAAAAGTATTCCAAAGTAAAATAATTGTTAAAAAGAACCAAAGCAGCTTCCTTTAGAAATCTTAGAAGAAACAGAACCCGAAAAATTTTCAAAGTTATAGTTAGAATGTAAAATTATTGTGATTTTATGAGCACTAAAGTGGTTTTCCTTGAAGTTTGGAAAAGAAGCTTTGGATCTAAAAATCACAGCGCTGAATATACTTAAATAACTTCGTCACGTGTTTGAACATTAAAAGGGCTTCCCATAAATTGATTAGGAGCAATACATCGTGACTTTGCGAGCACTAAAATGGTTTCCCGTGTTAGAGGAGAATCTTGTTCATTAAAATAAACGATACGTCTTAATTAAACTCGAACCCTTTAATCGCCTCGCGTACACCCAAGTTAATCCTTTATCAATGCGAGACTAAACTTTAATTACTGTTCTGTTATCGGTATTATAGAAGAACAAAGGGTTTGACGAGATTGGCTGTTAGTTTAAGGTTTGTGTCAGATGATGTCCGAGATGTGAGGACTACTTGCTTGGTTTTATTTGAACAACGTTTCTGTTCCAACACCTTCGTCAAACACCAGGCCAGGTGTCCTGCCTTGTTGACATGGACCTTGTTTTTCATTCTTGGATTGGGCAAATCTTGGCGATGGCACAAATCTAAAACTCCAATAAAGCTGGTCGAGAGTTGGCCTGCATATAAGGGGATGAGCATAAATTGGGGGGGGGGGGGGTGGAATTCAAACAACAAGACTGAAAATTCTAAATTCTTCAGTCACTGATACCTTAAGCATAAAATATTCTACCCCTACCCTTGGTCATGTGCTCATATTGATGTAACCCCCCATACCTTAAGCATAAAATATTCTACCCCTACCCTTGGTCATGTGCTCATATTTATGTAACCCTCCCATGCCTTAAGCATGAAATATTCCACCCCTACACATGCTACAACTACAGCATAGCTAGGAATTTGCCGTGTACATTCCCACTCATACGAAGTCCGTTCTACAATTTATTTCCAGATGTTTTCTCGTCCACTAAACCAGGCCGTCGCAACCGCACTACTTACAAACGGTGGCAGATAGATGAACTGGAACAAGCTTTTTTGATCAACCCGTACCCCACTAGCGTGTTCAAAAAAACACTGGCTGTACGACTGGGACTTAGGGACTCACGTGTTCAGGTATGAGCCAATCAAATCCTATTACGTTACATCACGTGCTTCAATTTTTCACCAATGATAGCGCGCGTATAATTTAGTAAAATTAGACAAGAACATACCTGCCTTCCAGAATAGTTGTAATTCCCCGGTGGAACAATTTTGGTAGAGACTCCAAAAGGTTTATTATATGTTATATTATTAGTTTTTTCTTCACTAAATAAGGCCTCTATTTATACTTGTTGAATTTGCATAACAAAGTCCTTGAAGAGCGGTCTAAATGAGCATGCGCGATGAAGGTCGCATAATAAGGTGTCATAATGCAGAGTACAGCAGTCTTGTTCTCAGAGCCGTTATTTCTTACTGCGCATGCTCGACAAATATCTTGGCTCTGGAAAACTCCAATATTTTCTTATTTAGAAAGAAATCGGAAGTAAAATTACATCCAAGAAAAACAAACAAAAATGTACTAACCGAATGGAAACATTCGGAGTTAGACATTCAAAACAGTGTTTCCGTCTTAAGCCCTACTGTGCATGAATACCCAGATTTTGGGTCTTCCAGTTTAATGGAGTTTTCCAGAGACAAGATATTTCGTCGAGCGTCGTGCGCAGTTAGAAATATAGCGGCTCGGGGAACGAGACTGAGAGTAAAGATGAGGAGGATCTCAAATATTTTATTCATTGCTCATCTTTTTCAGGTCTGGTTTCAAAATCGTCGCGCCAAATCCAAGCGTGATCGTCAGACGTCTAGCTCTCCCATCTACACAACAGACCACGGTACCATAGAACAGGAGTCAGCGGCAGATAGTATCAGTACATGCGCAGATGACATCGAAGACGTCATTGATGATACAGAAGCTCCGCAAACAGACCAAACCAAAACTAAATCCTGAAAACAAACAAACAAAAAAACCCTTTACTTTCAGGATGTTTAAGAAACGAAATGTCAACCTTTAATTCGGTCTCAACTTCTGTGTTCTATGTTTTAAATCCAACGACGATTTCGCAACTCGCCTTTCCGAAACTCAACCGGGGACTGGAACGGACTTGTTCTGCACAGAATTGTGGAACTGAAAAGCTGTTATTATCGCTGCATGTAGATGAGATGCAAATGATCCATTATACATTGTATTGATCCGATAGCCTCACTTGAATAATTCTTAAAACAAAAGCTTGTCTCATCGCGCGCTCAGCTGTAATCACAGCTATTTGGGGACAATTCTAAAGGTGACACTATCTTACACTGGATTCTGGGATTGATTATGGGGACGAGATAGAGTTCGTGCTCAGTCTTTCTTTCAACTTCAGAAAGGCGAATTGAGTGTATATGTAAATAACACTGCATTATGTAACGCAGAAATCACCAGTTACAGATGGCACCACTTTTTGGGGGCGAGTAATTGTGATGAAATACGAACACCACATCCAGACCAGACGATGCATTTAGGACCTTCGAAGGGTCACTCCACATAATAGTATTACTGCTAAACTATGTACCTCCATCCACTTCTAGTTATTCCCGACCAAGGGTATTGTCTAGAGTCTAGAGTAAAGGTCATTATCGCATAAAACGCAAAAAAGATTTATTAACAGTAAAAAATTCCATCTATATTTAGCGTAACTCTTCTTCATACTGATATGCTTTTCTCTTGAGCATTGCTTCTTTCTTTTCATACACTTGAGGTGATAAAAGAATATTAATAACATCTAAAAATCTTTGATAAGATTTTAGCAATATGTAATATGCTGCTACACTTTCTCTACTGACTGATGCTTTTTAGGTGATGCATTCAATTTATGAATAACCTGCTCAAACAAAGAATCTAAATCGGGACTGAGAAGCGATATATTCCTGAGATTGGCTTGTGTACTAAAGAGCTGTTTATCGTCAAACCCAACCATCGAAAACATCTTTTACCGAGGTAATCTACTTAAACATGGTTATAATCCGCTGTTGACGTAAATTGGTTTCACGTGGTATTGGCTTTACGACCTTATATTTGATATTCTATGAGGAGTTATTCTCCCATTACTGGGGAGCCCTAATTGCGCAAAATGATTTATGATTTGTGTAGCATTCCTCGCATAGCGCCCTAAACAAAGGCGCTTTACGATGTACATTATCAAGTAAAGATTGGTTCATTATGGGTTGCAGATGACACAAACACATTCAACTCGAGAAAGGTGCTCCGCGGTGAATGTACATAGTTTACAATCAATATGAGATAGTTGGCTGAATCTCGTCCCCTGAGAGCCTGCGTTCCTAGTGGTCAGTCACTTGGTGCTGACCAGGTGGAACGCAGGCTCGGGGGACGGGATTGGTGGTCGGTTGATAGTGAGGTGTTATTGCCACTCTTTATACCTCAGTTCAATTTTTATGAAGGGCTTCAACACTTCACCCAGTAGGCATTCGATTATTATAAGTCCTGGTTGTCCTGGCACTACGCAAGAGTACTTGTTCATTTTCATTGCAGAAATCCTGCCCAAGGTGAATAGTTGATTTCTGTATGTCACGGTGTTTGCGCTGCGCATGCGTCGAGAGTAAGACTCGATTACAACATTAGTAGCTACAACATCCCGAAATAGAAAAGAAATATTCCAAAAATTCAAATGTTTGAACTTTTCTCTGCAACATTTTGAACATACTACGCCTCCGCATGTTGCGGCGTGCATCATCAGACATGACAGGGCTGACTTTTTCGCTGCAAAAAGAGATCTAAAATTGCGTAGCCAGCGCGAATGAAAATTGCAACGTGTATTCTCCAGCTGAACTGGATAAAGTCGGGTATCAGTTAATTTGTGAGAGGTGGGTCGCTACAAGTTCCGACCTCTGCGCCTTTTTTTGCCGCGTGCCATATTTACATTGCAATTATCTACTTTTTTTGTCACCTTTTCACCTCGACAACAAGAGCTTGAAAGAACCTGTTGAGTTATTTTAAAAAGTGTAGTTTTGACCTCGGAACGAATGATCTGGTTTTCGTGGCGTGTAGAGCCGGTCTTCTGTTTCATTGTTCTGCTGTTAGAGAAATTAGTAAGATAAACGCGAATAAATAAAAAGGTTATGTCGTGGGAATGAACGGAATGAGACATTGTTCTTCATTTCGATTAAAACGGTGACACGGTTTAATTACGAGGCGAGTGGTGACAGCTCGTCATTACCGCATTAGTAGCCTGTGGAAGTCAATTCTACTCCCTCTAGATGGTTATATGTAATGTGTTTTAATTTCCATGTAGGTTATTCATTTCTAGATGCAATAAAAGTTATTTCTCAACAAAAAAGGGGGAGAAATAAATAAAATGGGAGAAGACCAACAATTGGTTAATGTAAAATTCAAACACTTTGATTGGATGGTGTGCGTCCTTGCGCCTTCTGATTGGTTCATATGCATTGTGGAAGCCATTGAATAGTCAATGGGATGATTATGCCCCACCCTCCCACACACACGCGCTCATTCAAGACTTTAATAATGAAAAGAAATCCAGCCACGCTATCAAAGCCTGGTCAACAAGATCAAAATTTTTCAATTAAACAAAAGCCAGATACACGTACATACAGTCAAGTGTCTGCTAGACAGGTCATTACAAGATCGTCTTTCAAACCAAACCCTTGATAGACTTATTATATTATATTCTTCTCAGACTCCAAATTGAAAGTCAAACTGCTCCACCATCTTCCCATAGTCGCATCTCATCCGCCCAAATTTGTGCTGTAAATATGAATAATACAAGAAACAGGCTTAACCTTGAGGTGCACCGAGACTACGTATGGACTGCGCATGAGTGTCCTGAAATTTTGACGAGAGGCAACTTCGACCCTAAGCAAGTCGATTTTCTCTTGTCTTCTATCTCGGCGTCTGCGGGTACACTGGAGCTGTCTGGCAGCGATTCAGATGACGACTTGATAGAGGCAATAGGTAAGAAAAATAAGCATTGTTCGTCACAATTATGAACAACTTGTGGAATAGAGAGAAAGTACAGTTTCGATTAAAACCATTAATCAAAAAGGGAAAGTGTTGAAAGGAATTTGTAAGTAAAAATATCAGATTTACAATCTTCTTCAAGCTATTTGTGGTAGATTTTAATCTCGAAATGTAAGTATTTTAGATTGTTTTTTTTTGTTTGTATTAGATTAACACTAGCTATACTAGCTCGAATTCAGTAATAAATTTTGACCATCTCTGAAACCCCGATTGCAACTCAAATCACCATCTTGGTAATGATTATTATTGATGAAATTCGAAGGCACTCTATTAATTCAAATCATCAAATTGAATATCTACTTCACTTTTACATATACAAGGGAGTGCATATGCTTCATATGAGATATAAATTGTTTATTTATTTAAGAAAATAATCCCTAATCTTGTACTAATGTCTGTTCTCCTTCCCTTCTTGTTCCTTGTGCGGTGGTTCGTCTAGAAATACCTCTACTGCCAAAGAAAAGACGTAGTCGCACCAACTTCGACACATGGCAAGTCGATGAACTAGAAAACGTGTTCAAAACTACTCAATATCCAGACGTTTTTGCGAGAGAAGCTTTGGCCTTGAAACTGGACTTGCTGGAGTCTCGCATCCAGGTATGTCAGAAATCATCATTTCTAATGTCCCGTGTGTGTGTTGACGAGAGAATTGCTCTTTACCAAACACAGTATTCAATGCTTTAAGTTTTCTACTACCTTCCGGTGTGTTTTTGACTAGCTTTAAAATCGAAAAGTTTTACTGAAGAACGAATCGTTGGACTGAAAATAAAAGTAAAGAGTCGGCTATTACATTAAGTTCGGTTTGAATTTTTGGCAGTATTACAGCACTATGAAAACAAGCATAAAATAGTTGTAAAATTTATCCCTTTAGACAAATGAAAACTGCCCTTGAAGCTTTGATTCATCCTAAGAAAACTAAGACATAAGACAATAAGAGAGTGCAGTGGAATTGATTGTTGGACAGTTCATGTTGGCTTCACTAGCCGCGCGCTAACCGATGATGACGATGCACTAGTCCCTAGCTGTAAGCTCGCAACGATTCCAGTTCCAAAAATTGCGCAACTGTAGTTTTTTTTAATAGTTTACTTTGAGTATATTAGTGAATCTGGTACTAAGCTTAAATTGGTGAAGCACAATTGTAATTTTGCCCAAATGATGAAAATGTCAGTCAAAAGGAAAATTTGCGTGAATGATGATAGAACTTTTCTCAGTAGAAATGACTTCTTTTTCAAGTATTTTTAAGCTCAGTAACTATTAATTTTGGTCTGTAATGCCAATTATTCTTTAACATTGAAGTGTAGAGTGCTAAGTCACTAGTAATTGCAATGAGTTCATTAGAGCCGCGCTAAAGCCAGCTTGATGGATGACTTGATTACAAAATTCAGTTGTTTTGCTTAAAAATAATGATACTGCCCTCATCTTTTGCCCCATTACAAGTGGTACTCATGCTCTATAATCCATAATAACATTGGGTTTGCTAAAAATTGCCTTCTTGGAATTATTTTATTAATAGCTGAATTTGAACTCGGACCTTGTAGTCTGTAGAATCGTAACCTCTACCTTTCTACATATACTGAAAAAAAAAACCAAACAAACAAACAAACAAAAAACGTCGGGGCAAAAAATTTTAAAACGAAATAAGGACAACGTCGAAGGCAGAGAGATGAAATCGAATATAAAAAACGTTTTGAATTCACCAAATACATATTTGTGGCCACACATCCAGCAACTAACCCTAGCCCAATCCGAGCTTGACTCACTTTCTTGAAAGCACAACGCATTTAACCACTCGTCTATCGCTTACAAACAATTAGCATATCGCCGGTCAAGCTCGGAAATCCATAGGAATGTCTCGGGGGTATGGTTAGTGTGTTCACAATATTTTTTAATTAATTATTGTAGCTTGACCTAAAATGACTGACGCTTACAAATTTGTAAAAATAAATTAAGACTCATGCAGGCACTGTCCCTGAACAGTGAAGAACGAGCCCTGTTGTGCCCACGTGATGTTTCTTATCATGTGGTAGATTCGAATGGCAAACTGAAGAATCACTAATTAAGGGAGCATTTACTTTTTTAAGGGGGGGTATGGGGTGTGCGAAGAGTGTGTCAAAGTATTCTGCCTCCGCATTAGCTTTGGTTTACAAATATGACCCGCTATTATTACAGGAAATCAAAGATGAACCCCTCCCCATTTGTCCGGGTAATAATTAGTTCAGTGACCCACCCCTTAATTCGTCTGGCCCACCCCCATGTTAAAAAGATGAATGCTAGCTTTCAAGGGAGCTGTGATCAACTTAAAATATTCCCTTGAACTGATCATGAGCCATACATTATCATAAATGACAATCTTATCTTCCAAGTAAACTATGACTAGAATTTTCATGACTGGTCGGTCCTCGTCGTCCCTGTATAAAGCGGTTGCCATGCAAGTTTTATCCTGGTATAGCGTGTCCCGGAAATAACACTACTCGACTCTATGGTTCCCTAAGCCCTAACCTTTATCGACCACCTAGCCTCTTCCATCATCAAGTGGATGAGTATTATTTTTGACATAATTGAGTTTCATTTTTCATCTTATGTAGTGCGACTTTGCTTTTCTTATTACCACGTGCCGGCAAGGGATTGTAAAGGCCATATTAGTGGAACTGCCAGCCATTTAGTGTTTTCAAAACCTTCGGAGGCCTTTGCATTCGCTTGCCACTTCTTAATCAGGATAGGATAGTTTGGTTTGTATTTGTATCTATTTTTTTACTGATTTTGCTTGAGTAATTCGTATTTTTCCCCTGAATTTAAAGGTTTGGTTCCAGAACAGAAGAGCAAGAATGAGACGAGAAGACAAAACAAAGTCTGCCCCTGGAAGACGAAAGAAAAGCGAAACAGAAAAATCTAACAGGGCTTTTTTCTTCTCACACTTGAATCAAACGACTAAGAAAAACAACGGCAATACGAAGACGAAAACAAATAGTAATCTTACCTCGAGCACCATACGAACTGATACTTCTCGGAGTAAATCTTTCACCATTGAGAGCATTCTCTCCCGTAAAGACCCTCCAAAAGAAAGTAGTTTCACTGTTTTAGCTAAAAAAACTAAAGACGAGGAAGGAAACGACGAAGAAGCTGATGAACTGCCAGAAAATTCGAGGGTTTTTGCAACTCCTTTGAGCTCAACATCCGTTTCTTCTGCACAGGAGAACTATATTTTGGATTCAAATTTTAGAACAAGTGAAGAAGAGAGCAGAGCAAACTCAGAATCTCTTACAGAAAAGAATGTGGTTGTTCTCAATCGTACACTCTTGGAAAAATTCGGGAAAATTTCCCGCCAAAATGGGAGCCATTTGGGATCAACATCCGGGAATACTCAATCCCCGCGCACGCGCGACGAACTGACTAGAAAGGCGGGAAAATGTGTTGATAAAAATTCGCCGAGAAACTTTGCTGAAAAATCTCCTTCTCAAGGTCACTTTAACGCTGGAAATCGCTTCAGAAGAGTGTCTAAAGTAATTGAAAATAACCCCATAATTCAAGAATTTAATTATAGAGATGAGAAACGAAGAATAGCATCTGCAGGTATTTATGGGTTCTTATTAACCAAAATGAATAATTTTGTGACAGAAAACTATGACTCAAATTCCTGTAATGATAACGTTGAAGCTGAAAATAGTTTTGTACGATTTTCGAGGGGCTGTGAGGTTGAAATGCAGCAAGTAAATCGGCTAAACTCTTCGTATAAAAGTCAATGTAATGATTTTGAGATCTTTCGCAGGAGTAGTATCTTCACACTTAGAAATCGTGCAGAAAATCATGTCAGACGATTGAATGTGTGTTCATGATTTATTGTCAATGAAATTTGTTTAATTCCACTAAAATATCTTCATCTACTTTGTCTTATTTAACTTTTTTGCGCTCACAGTATATTTATAATTTCATCAAAACGTGTGAAACTTTGGGCCAAGTTCATGTAAGTATCAGTTGGGATACCTGTGTAATATTTACTTTGATATGAGTTCTGGGCATATGTTATTGGGATACCTGTGTGTTGTTTAGGCAGATAGGATCTCAGTCCCCTGCGCGGAACTTTTCCGTAGATTCCATGGGAGAGTCTACAGAGCACGCAGTTGATGTAATATATTCATAGAAATACAATGAACAACACATAATACAATGGATAGAACGACAATAGAACACAATAGGTTTTATGAATATATTACATCAACTGAGTGCTCTGTAGATTTTCCCTAGATTTCATATAGATTACATGCAGCCGTGAGATAAGGGCACAGCACACAGCTAGTCCAAACATTTACTGTTTTTATAAGCTTTATTTATCAAAAATAAACACATTTTCGGGATGTGTTATTTGTATTAGACAATCAACTGTAATAAAGACACTTCAGAAATATCTTGACCTTTGTTTTTTTTTTCGATGTCGTGTAAACTGACTCTTCATGAAATAATGACGCTTATCTGATTTTTTCAACCAGTTCGTCACCTCTATTCCTTCACTTTTAAGATTTTAGCTCAGTAAGCTTATAGAGTTGCTAGGTGCATTTTTAATCCGCTGAATCTTGTGTGCAACGACGTAACGTTGGCAAACGAGTTTATAAACGCAATATTGCACGGCACATCCCCCCCCCCCCCAAAGATCACAATTGTCTTCATTCAACGAGCAGAAGACACGCACAGTTTTTCTTCTTTTCGAGAAACTTTCTGGAAACGTTTTGGAGAACATGTAATATATTTCCAAATGAAACTCAGAATGCGCAAGGTTTAAGCCTGAGTCTCTGTCTTCATGATTATTCTGCAGTTGATTTTTTTCTCGGCCTTGCGCAGTCGTGTTGTAGTAAAGCTAGAATTCGATCATGAAAATCTATCGGACATTTCTTAATATCTTACACTAAAATTGCAATTAACACTTTGGAATTTTACTAATTAAGAATCACTTTAGTAACATCAAAACGGACATTTCTTTTATCACAGTGTAGGATATGAGTTTTCACACTTCTAGACATCTGTTGTACTTTCCCACTGCAAAACTGGTTTTTCAGAGTTGCGCAGTAGAGAACTATTCTCTAAAGCCACGTAGTTGTTTACTTTCATTAAGAAGACCAAATTTTATGACTTTGGATAAGAACTACTCAAGTATTTGTCACAATATTTCTAGGAATGTATATACTTTCTGTACGTCGGCGAATTTCTATAACAGTCAGTTTTTCTAGTAGTATTTTAAAGATTTCTTCTTGGGTCAATATGCCCAAATATGTTAATTTAATATCATGTAAACCCGCCTTTTGTCCAGTTAGAACCAGTTTGACTTCTAGCCTTTAAAAACAACACAACACTCTTAGGATTGAACATTAGAAGTATAGAAATCTACGCACTGTAAACTACGCACTCAAGTTAAATAAAAGCCAGCGAGTGCTCTACGTTTGGTCTCTAGCCCCACTTGGAACCGGCTTAGCGCATGGTAAAAAAAATCCTCTCGCAGCCCATCGACCCACATAAGCCGATTTCACAGTGTTATGAACCCCTTTGGAACTCGTTTCACACCGTGCGGCCCTTTGAAAACTGGAGACGTTTAGATAGGGGAATCAGTATATCCTAGAGAACCTTTGCCTAAGTGGGCCTGTAAAAATGAACGGAATTTGCAGATCGTAGCGCAAGTTCTTCGCTTTTGATTAAATTTGATTAGGATTTCCATATCTCAAAAAGCATTGCGCTTCAAGCAGGAAAAACTACGTTGTGTATCGTTGCTTAGCGTTGCATTTCCTGAGTTTTTCTTAACAATTTATAGATCTTTAGGAAAGGCCAAGACAAACCCACATGGATTCAACTTACTCTTGTTATTGCAACCTTCCGGTAATGCACGAGCTGTATACACTTTCGCTTCGCAATTACTTTCTAACAACGTATCGTGTCCAGACTTGTAATACCAATCGCATTTTAGATTGTGTAATACATGGTTTGCCCTTTATTATTTCTTGTCGGGTTAAGAGGGTCAAAAAGATCTTTTACTTTCATACCGCCTTTGGTAATAAAAATTATATATCCGATGCTAAATGTGACTAAGTGTTGAGTTTTACTTGAAAAAGAGTATTTAGAGTTTCGAAATGCACGGCGGGTGGTCAGGACATCCTTTCCTTTTTCAAATCCTTTACATGCTCGCTGAAGAAAAGAAAGAATTACTATGATCAATTTTCTGATTCTTTTTCAATTGGGTTCATGTCCCCTGGACTTCGGTCAACCACACCCATCCGAGGGAAGGCTGTCGGAGTGTTCCACCTTTTCCCTTTTCTACTTCAGTGTACATATTTGTAATGAATACGATATATATAACAAAAAGTATATGATTACTATAACAATAGGACTTGTCATAAAGTATTTTCTCAAAAAGAATTTTCAATTGCGACATTTTACTACCACTCACTACCAGAATGTTTTGTCCAAATGCATTGTTAATATTCAATTTTTTTCTACTCTCCTGGGAATAAAGAGACAATAGCTGTTATTACAGCTGAGCCCGCAATAAGATTTTCTTTTGTTTTAAGAATCATTTAAGCGAGGCTATCGGGTCAATACAATGCATGATGGCTCATTTGCATCTCATCTGCATACAGCCGTAATAACAGCTATTGGTAAAATTTGCCTGACAATAGAAGCCACTCAAAGCATTCTGGTCTTTGATGTAATTACCCGTTTCAAAGTAGGCAAAAGACCAAAGTAAAGTACAAAAAGTATAGAGCGAAATCCTGGATTGAGAATGACAGACATTTTCTGCGCTTTGCATGAACAGAGAGACTAAAATCATCAAAAATTAATAAACTTGGAATAAACGTTTCCACGACAGTCATATATTGCACAGAAATGAAATCTGAATCGAGGAATTCAGTTTTATTTGATTCTGTAGTTAATCATTTTATAAGTTATAGAATCTTAATAGTTCTAATGAAACAAAAATTTAATGTAAACTAACCAACCAGAGTGAATTGGTAAGCATAAGTCGACTGAGTATGTATGCCAGCGATATCATACGATTGGTGGCATAAAACTTGTCCCAAAGACAATTGCATTCCAAGTCTTGCTAATAAGGGATGTAGAGACTGTGATGATATACGAAGGTTAAATGTTAATCTATCGGCAGGCTTGTGAAAGTGAGTAGGTCTAAAACATGCAGCAGAAGTAATAGCAGGAGTAGAAGAAGCAGAAGCAGTAGCAGTAGTGCAGCAGCAGTAGCAGCAGCAGTAGCAGCAGCAGTAGCAGTAGTAGTACCAGTACCAGAACCAGTACCAGCAGTAGTAGCAGTAGCAGTGTTGATAGTGGTAGATAGTGGTAATAGTAGTGGGTGGACCTTTAGTTTAGCAATATTTAGTAATATTTATTCAACGGAAGCACTTTATTGAAACAATATGCGTTGCAGTAAATCTTCCATGCCCCAAGAACGTCCTCGTAATCACCCATATCACACGCACTCTCATTGGCCAATTTTCGGTCCAAAACTTATGGTACGGACTGCATGCCAACCATATTTTTGTGCTCGCCTTGCCATATAATAAACATCTTATTAACCTTGCTTGCTTTTGGTTTGTACGTAAGTTATGGAACCTCGTTCCCCCTCCCCCGGCTTTTTTATGACTCGCGCTTGGGCCATAAGGCAACCTTGGAAAAAACTCGGTACATAACTTACGATACGGCCCTCATGCTCGGTCAATAAGTGGTATGTATTTTGCCGATTTAGTCTTCCTATATTCTTTGGCTTTGAGCATCTGAGATCTGAGATCCGCATTCAGTACATCGACATTACTGGGCCAATTAACCGCACCATAACGGAAAACTCGTTAATAATATCATCGACAGTTTATCTATCCCCGACATACCCACCATCTGGTGACCGCCAGGTTTTCTTATCTCGGACGCGCTCAGGAAATTCTATTGCTTCTCTTGGCTTTCGACGAAAATATCTATGGCGATGACCACACTGTTGGGGCTAGAGGTCATGAAAACAATGAAAGAAGCTAGCAATAATACATCCTTGTAATCGGATGAAACCAGACATTTAGCCTATCATTTTGTTTATTTTTTCATGTCAGAAAAAAGAGGTGTGTAATACGACAGCAATTTGGAGTTTTTTTCTTTCATTTTTTATAAGATCGGAGCGTTTTTACCGCAGGAATCATAGCATTTATCAAGTCATGCCGTGATTGTCAGTACCATCCCCGTCGGAAACTCCTCTTCATTCGAGCTTACTCCAGCCATGGATTTCCTGGCTCAAGTCGAGTAGGGCATTTTTTCAACTGAGTTCTCGGTAACGTCCAGCCTTGATCAAAATGTCGCCAGGATTGAACTAGAAGATTAGTGTAAGCTAAGCGCAATGATAAGGATGATATCTCATTGTATGATGGTATCAGCTGCGTGTGTCACGTCCTCTCCTTAAGCGCGCGTATCCTAATTCCTTTTCGCGTTTTTGGAGTTCTTTTTTAACGCAAAGTAAGCCACTTAATTAAAGGAACTGTCGATTTTAAACTTTTGATAACTCCTGATTAACTCCCCGCAAAGCAAACGCAACTAGATATAAGCACAAAAACAGACTTTCCATCTACAAAGTTTTCGATAAGAATTAATTCTGTTTGAAAATATATGAAGCCATAGTCTTAGTTTTGTTTAGTCTCGCTGATTTAATCAAATACCACAATTTAATTGAATGCCGTCAAATAAAAGATAATATTTAAATCTTTATATTGTATAAACTCGCGTTTGTTCGCACTCCAAAACAAGTTGTTTTGTACACGCTTCTTTCGGTGAAGATGAATTAGAAAGCTGCGCAAAAAAGGCTTTATTTAAAAGAAGCCGAGGAAGGAACTCCAGTTTAATTATATTCTTGACTGACAAGAATCCCTGGCATTTGGTTATCACTGGAAGATAATCTGACGCTAACAAGACAGCGAAATCAAACCCTAAAAATCCTTAAAATCAACACCAGACAGATTGCCTTCATCTTGACTCTAGTTCGGTTGTATTACCATCGATTTACAGTATACAGCACAGATTGATAAACTATCTTGATTTGCGCCAGCTTAAAAGTACTTTAATCTTCTTCCATTGCAAGGTGTTGCTGGTAACTTCTTTCAAATTAGATTGTAATTCTTCACCAACAAAAACGTGTGAAAATTTTCAGGGAATCACATTAAAGAATAGACTTTATGGCTCCTTAAGTATCGGTGTGGTCTTGATTAAGATTTGATAAAAACCAGAGATAAAGGCCCAAAAACCTATGCAATAAAGTTCTGATTTGTACTAAATTGCGAAAACAGGAGAGCGATTCTTCTAATGGTTTTACGCGTGTGAAGTTTTAAAAGCTTAACAGATAAGACATGAGGTGTCTGGCTTCCTATCAATGCCTTGTTAGTGGGATTTTGATTTATGGCTTCGCGTATCCCGCGGGACATGTCGCGCAATTCCGATTTCGGACTTTCATCTCGTTCGATTCTAACCTCGCTATTCCGGCAAATCTCAATCTAACTGATACAAAATCTTTAATTCCCTTTGGCAAGCTTCAAATTTATCTCAAAACAAACTTTTCCATAGATTTCAAGAGTGTATTGAATATCAGAAATGGGAATTTGATACTAAAAGGGAGACTTGACGCGAGCGATAAGACATGAATATTATAAACATCGAAATGATCCAATCAGAGACTAGTACTGAAGATCTCATTGAGTCTTATTGGACAGTGAAGGGATGGTATAATGAATATCCCCGGCGCGGTGCTTAGACAAAGCCCTTATCTCTGCCATTTCTTTTCAGTAATTAGATAATTAGACAGTTGGAATTGACAGCTTGTTAGGACAGGGCTAAATGGCCTGTTGTAATCTCATGCCGGTAGTTTGTCGAGTACTAACAAGGCGAGTAAAGGTCCATATCACTTGTAATAAACCCTTGGCGGAACTCTTCAAACTCCGTTACATAGCACTACACCTCTAGCAAGCCTATTTTTGTCAAGCTCTAGACAAGTTCTCCGTTTGAAAAAGATGAGTAACTCAAGCGATCAACTTCACCTTGATGTTCCAGAGGGTTATTACTCTACTGCGCATGCCGGTTTTGCTGCATATTCTAAGTTTTTGAAAGACAACTTCGACCCTAGACACGCGAATTTTCTTGTATCGTCACTGTCTTCTGCAAATACACTGGATCTCTCAGGCAGTGACTCTGAAGTTGAATTCATTGAAGCAATAGGTGAGAAGCTTAGTTTATGAACTGCACTCAAAATTAATGATTTGAATTGTGTGAATTGTCGTTTGACTCATTGACCAAAAACTCTTGTACTAATGTCTATTCTCCTTCTTCCCTTCTTGTTCCTTGTGCGGTGGTTCGTCTAGAAATACCTCTACTGCCAAAGAAAAGACGTAGTCGCACCAACTTCGACACATGGCAAGTCGATGAACTAGAAAACGTGTTCAAAACTACTCAATATCCAGACGTTTTTGCGAGAGAAGCTTTGGCCTTGAAACTGGACTTGCTGGAGTCTCGCATCCAGGTATGTCAGAAATCATCATTTCTAATCAGTGTCCCCTGTGTGTGCTGACGAGAGAATTGCTCTCCAGGAGCTTTTAATATAATGTTTCTCGGCCTTGGGGCAACTAGGCGTTAAAGAAAGGAAAGTCTTCTTCAGTTGTGCTGAATCAAATAAGGATAAAAATAGTTTCATGTAGAAGAATGATGGATAAAATTCAGGTCATGGGCTACTCTTTCTTTCCTTGGGGAATATCGAAATTCTTCTTAGAGCGAGTGTTTTCATTCTTTGCTTTTAGATTAAGTAATCAAGGATGAAGTAATTGAATTACATGATTTTCATTCGTACAAAATGTGTACGGTAAAACAATGAAATAGATTAAAACCCATACCTTCTGTTTTAACAGTTCTGTACTGAAAATTTCTTCAAAAATTTAAGCAGTTCCTCGAAGATTTAGCTTTTCTTGTTTTTTGCTTTTCTAGGGATTGTCTAAAGCAATTCTTAAGCTAATTTCGCTTAATGTTAAGTAACAAACTAAGTGACACTTGTGAGCATTGATGATGTTGAGAGATGGATGTGACTGGTAGCATCTTTCTCGAAATATTTCTTTATTCCTTTAGAATAAACTTTCTAGTTTACACTATGTACCTGGATTTCTTCTCTTTACCAGTTCGTGAGTTACTGCATTATTTGAATCTCAGTCAAGCCATTAAAATAGTTATTTAATTGACTTAGTCGGTATTGTCTTGAACTCAGCTGGCAGCCTGAAATTATCGCTGTACGACTGGATGTCTACAACCTATTATGCTCATAATAACAACGTTATTTTATATTATTCTGTGCAAATTCACCTCATAACTACTGATTATTGATTGGAATTTCCTCTTTGGAAGTTATTAAGGTGAAATAAGATAGAAAATGTTTTGAAATTACGAAGTACGATCGACTTTCTGACGCCAATGGTCCCGCCGACTCTGCATGCATCTCTATGGCGGATCCTTCAGTCTTCGTGAAAGACTAGACTAGACTATTCTTTTCCCTTGGAAAAACTTTTCTCTAACTCTTCTAACCTCTACCTTCATCCTTAGCCTTAAAAGCTTTATCATATCTTATTTGTACTTTGTACTTTGTAGAAATCTCTTATTTCTGAGCATGAAGGACTTCTATCAGTATATTGACATTCCAACGCCTTCCTCCATTGAGGTGTGAATTTTAAGAATTAAAGTTAAAAGGCTCCCTGTTGGATATCAGTTCCTGTTTCTTGGGTAATTAAGTTATTTTACTTTGGACACGACAAACTTAAATCATCAGACAATTAAATGAAGTTCTTTATTAACTTACCAAGATAAATTGATAGTGATGCTTTGAATTTTTGTGTACTGCTGCTTTGCACTTAACATGGGCAACTCAACCCGACTTTCATTGATCTTTCAATCTTTTTGTGTCAACGGTAGCGTTGGAAATTGTTTATCAAAATTACATATACTTTTGTTTGGTGGTCACATTATGTATTTCCGCAATTGTTTGGCTAATTTAGAAAAGAATGGTAAAGTTTTGTCTTATATTTTAAAATTATTTGGCAAGGCACAGATGCTAGGGTGAAATAAACTCTTTGATGACAAGACACAAATCTGTTTTGATATATTGAATCTATTATGAACTTGGAATTTAACAACAATTCAAGATATGTGTATTTTTGGTCAAACTTGACTTAAGTTTTGGTGTTTTTCTTCTCTTGTAAGAGTTTAACTTGTTTCATTTTCTTCTCAAAATAATAAGTACACGAGAATAAACAAAAACAAGTGGGGTTTAGGTCATTGTCAGTTGCTCTGAAAATTAGATGAATTTGGTGTTGAAAATTAGATGAATTTGGTGTTGAAAATATCATTGGTTGCCTGATATCATACGACAATTAAGATCTATTTTACAGCAGAAGTATAATAATTTACAGATTTTTCTCTACTGAGGCTCCCCTTTATGTTTTTATAGTTATTATGTCGTTAAAAATATCACATGTCACTTTACAATTTACTAGAATTGTCTTGGCTAAGGCAGACGACAGATGTTAATTTGTTAAAGACGTAAGACGGATAAAGAAAGAAAAGAGAAAAAATGTGGGAAAGAAGGAGATTAAAAAGAAAGAAAGAAAAATAAAGAGAGATAGACGGGAAAGGAAGAAAGAGGAAAGGGAAGAGGGAAATAGCGAAAGAAAAAAAGGAAAAAGGGAGACACAAACTCATAATGAGTTTCTGAGGGGGAACAAATAAAACTGAACAGGAAGTGGATGAAGAATGGAAGGAATTCCCAAGGAAATGAAAAACGTGCCTACATTCTTTGTGGTCACCTCGAGAGGCATCTTTTCAAGAGATTCTTGGCACACTCCTGCCCTTTACCTCGCTAGGCCGTTAAACACTTCCCTGTTAATCAGCCAAGCAAAAATAAATCTTGACTTTTAAAAATCGAATTCAATTCGATTTTTAAAAGTCAAGACTTAATGAAAAACGTTTGACAGCATCTTCATGCTGCGCTGTCAAACCATGTCCTTTGTCACTATTGTTCTGTGGTATTTGTTAACTTATATGAACGGTGTACATAAAACCCCCTTTTATGCTAAGAGGCCAAAGTTTACCGCTTCTAGGAATGATATGTTCAAATGCCCTTGCATTGGGACATGGTTAGATTACACCGAGGTGAACTCTGAACTAGCCCCACGCGGGTTTCAATATTTTCACAGACGATCCCAAAAAGTCTTGCTCCGTTTTTTTGTTTGTTTGTTTGTTTTTGTTTTTGTTTTTTTGTTTTTTATTTTGCTTTTGTTTTTGTTTTGTTTTGTTTTGTTTTTTTCTCGGCTGTCCTATAAATTTGGGTCCTACGAAATCCTAATCTGTAATAGACTTCCTCGGCTTGAACGTAATGTTTTCCCATTTCAGATCACGTGTCATTCCCTTGGGAATTGTTTCCTTATTTCTCGGTATGCTGACGATACTAGCATAACATTTGCTAGCAATAATATTTATCAAATTAATGAATGTGTAAGTTCAGATCTATGCAATATTCATAATTGGCTCTCAGCCAACAAGTTAACTCTTAATATGTCTAAAACGGAGTTTTTATTAATTGGCTCGAATCAGAGGCTATCTAAAATCAAGGAAAATCCAAACATTCTTATAGAAGGGGAGAAAGTTAAACAGGTTTTCTCCTCTAAGTCACTTGGTGTTCAGATAGATCAAAATATCACTTGGGAAAACCA
>JAAAQI020166671.1:0-16727 GCA_011800005.2 Stichodactyla mertensii | reverse complement strand
TGTTATGTGGTAAAAGCAGACAGCTTTTCAAATGTGTCACATGCAAATATAGTAAGAGTGGTAATAGTTTTGCATGTTACATTCACTGTAATTCTATTTTCTCCTAGCCTGAGAAAACAGACGTTTTTTCACTCCTCATCCCCCTGCGAAAGTAACGTCTGAGCAACGAGCTGGGAAATTCCATACTGATGACGACACGCTACCCAGACCGCAATGAATAAATTATATCGAACAGCAATTCTTTTAATAAACAAATACATTCAGCTCTGCTGTTTGTTTTCAAACTTATAAGATAGCGTGACGAACTAGTTTTGATATATTTGAAACAAAGAGAACAAACAATTGATATCTGTATAATAAAAACCCATAACATTACGAAACAATAGATCATGCAATGTGTCTGCACATCATTCTTTGTCCACACACAATTCGTGGGCTAATTAATTCATATATATCTCAGCCAATCACAAATGCTACCCAGATCTGGGTAGCGTGTTGTCATCAGTATGGAATTTCCCGGCTCGTTGCTCAGACATTACTTTCGCGGGGGGATGAGGAGCAAAAGAACGTCTGTTTTCTCAGGCTAATTTTCTCCTAAAATATTAAAAGTTTTCAGATCTTGGGAATGTTGTTTTTTGCAATGGACAGGGATCATTGCAGCTGGGCTGATGTACATGTAAGTACAATACATCAGTTCACTGGCCATAGCATTTGACCGAGGCTCCAAGGTAAAATTTGCATAATCCTTTGAAACTAAGGCCACTGGACCTTGACGCCTTGCTCAAGAGCTTTGTGTTTGGTCACGATGTATGGAATGTGGTGACTACCATAACCAGCCAATGATTCAAATTGTTTTACTGTACCCTGTATTTCTTGACATTTGTTGTTCTTTGATCATTTCTCCACCTTTAGATAAAGGAACACATTTTAAAAACAAGGTAAAATCAAATGAATTTGAGCTACAAATTAAACCACCAGTCTAGCAGTGCATTACAGCAAAAATAATTGCAATGTGATCCATATTATTTTAACTTCAGTTGGATTCTTGTCCTTTTTCATCTGTCAATCATCATATGGGGTAGTGGTTATTCAAATCAACCAATGATTTTCATGGATTCACATAATTCCTGCCCCCCAAAGATTATTGACAGATCTAAAGCACAAAATCCAACTGAGGTTGTGATAAAATGGGTTGCGAGATTATTTTTGTTGTACAAATAGGATTTGTATTACAAAGATGATAAACCTTTCATACTATGGGCTTCACTCACTTAGCATTTTCAAGCATTTCTTCACGTCTCTTCTCCAGTTCCTCCGCTGACATTTTTCTTAAAAAACAACAAAAGTAATTGTTATACTTTATTGAAAAAGAAAGGTGTGAAAGGAGCTATTGTTCAAGCTAGCTGGTTCCTCTACACTTGCCATTAACCATTTCATGGAGGGTTAATTGAAATCATTCAACAATTTGGCTGCCTTTTTAAGAACAAAAAACTTTGTTTTTATTATAAAAAGAGTAAAACCTACTTGGTAACAGCAGAGCCCCTTGAACTTCTGATCTGTTTAGGAGATGGGGATCTCAATGACTTTTTAGGTGAGGGAGATCTTCTTGACTTTCTAGGAGGGGATTCCCTATGTGGTCTGTCTCTTCTTGGTGACTGGGATCTCCTAGACTTCACAGGTGAGGATTCCCTGTGTTGTCTTACCAGTTTTGGCAAGGGTGATCTCCTTGATTTAGAATTCATAGGAGAGGATTCCCTTGGTGATGGCGATCTTCGGGCCTTTTTGGTAGGAGATTCCATGGAGTATCTGCTTTGTTTTGGAGAAGGTGATCTTCTAGACTTCTTAGCAAGAGAGGGAGAAAATGATCTGTGGTTACTTGATTTACTTGATTTGTGAGATCCAGTTTTTGTATTTAAATGTCCATTTCTGATAGGAGAACTAGATCTTGATCTTTGTCTATCAGATGAAATAGATCTTGATGAACTCCTTTGGTGATGTCTTTTCTTTTCACGTTGTTCCCTTCTGTTAACAGGTGATCTTGAACATGATCTTCTTGAATGAGATTTTAAATGTTTGGCATCTTTTCTTGGTCTTTCTCTATGTCTTCTTGATTCATCATCTCTGTCTAGCCTCTCTAGGGATTCTGATCTATACCTTTCTTTACTCTTTATTTGACTGTGTTTTTCTATTGCACTGTATCTGTCATCAAAATACATTAAATTTTTAAATACCGGTAATATGCATTGTACATGTATCTAATTCTGAATCAGTGAAATAAGTTCATGTGGGGTTTGATATTTGACTTGATAAAGGACTTTGATACCTTTACACATTCAAAGTGACCTACATAGTATACAAAGGACATATATGTACTGTACACTAGTTGGAAACTAGCAAGTAAACTAGTATAGGCTATAATAAATACTAGTATAGGCTATAATAAATACAATAACCAATAAAAGGAAATCTGTAACACAAGTTGTACACTAGTTGGTTGCATCATGCATGCATGTATTGTAAATGCTGCTTAACTCAGTAGTAATACTTCAGTTTCCAGTTCTTTTTTACTCAGTCTTAATATTCAATAGTTTTATTAATAGTTTGTGGTAAGGTATGCAATTCATGTATAAATGACAAATACAGTATATATAAATGCATAATCAGAATTCCACGGGTTTTGATGCAAATTGTGAATATACATATTATGTACCACATGAAAGCAGAATCATGGCTAAGGTTGAATATAAAGAATTTGAAACTGGAGTATTTTGAAGGGTACATCATGGTCCATGAATGTTTCAAGAAATGGAGAAACAAAATGTATGATTTTGTCAATTTATGAATCCATTCGTGTGACAAAAATAGATGAGGACTATATTGAGGATGCTGTAATACAAGACTGTATGCACAAGTGAAAGGACAAAGAACCCTGAAAAGGACAGAAGAGGCACCAAAAGATAAGTTTGGATGCTCCAAAAACTCTTCAGGAAACAACATCCACAGGATAAAGAATCTTGCTGGTGTCTGAGTAACACAGGAAGCCCAAAGCAATGAATGATTAGTGTCTCTGCTCATCTACTAGCTGGCAACAATTATATGCACAGTGTTACAAAATGCATATAATCTTCGCACATTAGCTGCCTGGTACAATAATCATATGCTGGTATTGTCTTGGAGCTGTAGAAACTTACCTGTATTGATCCTGTTCATATCTTTTATCCTTGTGGTCATTCTTTCTGGGTTCATCATCAGAATCACTCTCTTCAGACTCCGTTTCTTTATTCCTCCTTTTCTTTTCCTTTCTTTCTTTTTTCCTTTTCTTCTTATCTTTCTTCTTCTTTGATTTTGTTAGGTTAGCTTCAAGCATTTGTCTCAACTGCTTCATTTTGATTGGGTTTTTTATAAGTTCCTTCTTCTTTTCTTCCTCTTTCTTTTTTATAAGAAACAATGGGTCATCACGGACCTTTGCTGCCAAATCTGCTGGAGTGTTAGCATTGGCGTCACTTGAGAATGATGCTCCAGGAATTGTATTATTCTATATCATAATCATTACAATTATTATACATGTAATTTAATAGTTATCTAATACTTAAAAAGCCTCTAGTTCTGATAATCCTAGTTGCTCTAATACTTTGCGTTAATTGGGAACACTTTTCACTAACACACACATTACCACCACATGTAACTCTCAACATGCATGTTGATTTTAGGCTGCATTCATTATGTATGGCTGAGGGGGGCAGGTGAAATTCAGGGGGATCTGAAAATTTTTTCATCGGTTAATGGGGGAATTTTAATTTTTTTTCTGGATATTGAGGGAGGATGCAAATTCTTTTAAAGCCTACCCTAGGGGATACATGATTTTTTTCTTATTACAAGGGGGATCTTAAAATTTTCCTAGTATGTAAAAATTTCACCTACCCCCCCCCCCCCCCCAGCCATACATAATGAATGCAGCCTTACAGAGGGAGGAAAACATAGAAATAAACAGTTGAATGAAGGACTGTACTAAATTCTAGTTTGTATCAAAATCATGTGACATTGAGTTCAATTCCCAATCTCAGACAAGGATTTTTTTGCCCATCTACATACTAAAAAATCCAGTTCCAAACACCAACTATAATAAAGTGTGAATCTGTGCCAGCATGAGTACTAAATCCCCCTTTTTTTTGAGCAGTTTCATATGATTGGGAACGGTACTGACTTACAGCATGTACATACAGTACATGGTACCCTACGTAGTAATACTCAAATGGCTTCCCTTTATTTTCTTGTGAATCATCCAATCATAACACCTAGTTACAACTGTTCTATGGTATGGTACAGCTGCATTACAGCTCAAAATCCACCCCATTGATCGACATTAATAGTGAAGGTAAGTGGTATGGTTGACATACTGTAACTTTACCTGTTGGTCATCATTGGCTAGTGGGTCAACATGCTTGTCAATAGCTTTGCCTAGTAGATACTGCTCTCTATCAACCTGACCAGGGGTAGAGTACATCCAGTCAAGCCGCTCTGACTTTTTCCTACCATTTAGGGACACATAGAAAATTCATTATCTTTATCAAGTGTAGAATAAAGCTTTGTTTATGTTGACAAATTATTTTGTCAACATAAACAAAGGTGCACCCTTTTTTGTTACATATGAAATCATAATCTTCAGTACCTTGCTATTCCTTGGTCTACGGCATGTCTTTGCATTTCTTCTCTCGCTCTTTCCTCTTTTAATTCTCGTTGCAGTTGCTCTATTTTCTTGGCCTCGGCTGTCGCCTTTTGTTCTGCTTTCCAAACTCGTTCCACATTGCGTAACGTCTGGGGATGCCAGCTTTTTTTCAAATTCTAAATAAATAACAAAAATAAGTAATTTAATCCTTCTTCTGTCTTATTCAGCCCGGTATTGTTTAAATCCACTTAATTTAAAGGAGAAAAAACGAAAAAATCTTACCAAATCTCCACCTCCCATGATGAAAATACTACGTTTAGAACTGACTTGAGCTGACTGTCAAATACACCAGCAGTATATCCCATCAAAAGAGACTAAAAACTAGAGCTCAGTCTTTCAACGCTGACTATTTAAATAAATTAAATACACAAAACGTTTGTTTTGCAGTTTCTTAAGGAAATTTTAGAATAAATGATATACCATCTTTAGGTCTGATATAGTTTTTTGAAATTTAAGGAAATGTGGAAATGAGAAACTAGAGATATTTTTCACTCTACTCACCATGGCCGAGCTAGGCAACAAACAAAATAATTGCTAGGGCAGGGAGGGTGGGGTAGGAAAGATAGTTTTATCACAATTTTTTTTCAGCATAATTTTCCTTCTTTTTCGATTCCAAAGTCCTCAAAATTGAGAAACTTCAAAGGAATAAAGAAAAACGTAATCAATTAATTAAAACTGGTATATTTACTTATTAAAAAAGTTATGTTAAAAAAAAAAAAAAAAAAAATCGTGCTTTTGTAAAGGGAGGGGAAGGTAGAGCGAGATATTTGCATTGGCAATGCAAATAAACATGGCTCCGTGGCTCCTTCATTCCTTTGACGTCTTTGCTTGGTCACTTCTCATAAATCTTTAAAAAAGGAAATTTATGGTTGAGAATTTCGTTGCTATGCTATTCCTTGCTGGTTCTAGAAAGTTGTCATGAGCAAGCAGGGAGTATCCCCACGTCAACCAATGGTTCAAAGCAATTCTTGAGAAGGTCGTAATTTGCGACTCGTGTGCTTCCTCCCAGTCTCAGTTCTTAATCTTTCGGATCCTCAAAATGCTTCGTTTGCCGGTACAGACGGAAACAGAACAATTTCAAGTATTTCGTGGTGGTTCAAAGACAACAAGATTTGTTATTTTGCCATGAGTACTACAAATATATCTGTGCAAAATTCATTTACTCAATCGTGTTTGGTAAGTTCTTGTCTCTATGGCTGACAGTCCTTTATTTGTGTTCCTTAGAGACTAATTCTTGTGCTTCGCATACGAATTCTGGACCGATGGACTTACGTTTTAAGTGAAATTAAGATTATCGCGGAGCTTGTGCAGTTATCTATTTATATAACGTGTATGTAGCTACTGTAAATCTTTAACTTAGTTTTTCGTTTTCACACTTCAAGCAAACTGTCATTTGTGAAACGAAAAGAAATTAAGCTTAAATGTGTGTTAAAGCCATTGCCAAATCACTAGATCATTTGCACAGCAAGCCAAGCCCAAAACATAGACAGCCAATGTCTCTTGGGTACCTTTTAGATTACTATTCACTGGTTTCTTATTCATCTCGACTTTGAGGTCACTGTGCATCCTTCAATGTAGGTGAAAACTACCTATTTTGTTTAATGCAAAGTGCCCCTCAAATTTGATGCAAATGAGCCAAAACAATACGCTTCATATGTCATTTGGGTTGTAAGAAACAAGTGAATAAAAGGGGGATTGCCATCTTTTGAAGAGTTACAAATTAAATTAACAGTTCCCCAGGTTAAGCTCATTCATATTGCTGTTTCTTTCAAGAATTACAGTAAAACAAAAAAAAAATGATGCCTAAGGGAATGACAAATGGAAAACATACTGTTTAGGGTATATATATATATATATATGAATTTTCATAGTTACATTTTATCTGTTGTTAGGATGATATTCTATCAAATGGAGAAGCTCAGACAGAAGGTAAATTGAATTTGAGATACAAAACCCACTTCTGAGTTCTTGAAAAAGTGCATGAAGGCAAGGCTTTGTGCCAAATCACAATTGGTGGCAAGAAATGACTGAAATTCCTTTGACATTTTCTGTTGCTTAAAAAATATATTTTTATGAGGAAATTGCCATAGAGAAAAGTTGCATTGTTGAGAGTCCATTTCCATTGAATTGCAATAGAAGCTTTGGACCATCCAGTGATAGCAACCTTGACAGGAGGCACAACATTACAGTCTTTTACCCCTGGGAAACTGAATTCTTTCTCTTGTAAATCAGATTAGACCAGATTCAATTGTTCTTGCCTCCTGTCATGGCTGCCATAACAGTGCCTCTATAGAAACCATGAGTGCAAAGAAACATTTCATCCTTGCACATATGTTTGCAACTGCAATGCAGGTGCATAGCAGAACGCCCACCTCTCATTGGGCATCAGCTTAAAACCAATGCTTTATGAGCAGTATTTGACTTGATCAATCAAGCTATGCTTTGTTTAATATTGTTTGATAAGCATTTGGTGTTATTTCAGGTCTCTTTACTACATTTCTGCATGCCACAGCTGTAAATGGCAATAAAAATCTGCTGCAAAAACTGCTCCAAGAAGGTAAGGTATCCAGCAGAAGGAAGCATACCTGTGTTGTATATATCCTTGAAATTCAAACCTGCAACCAGCTTTTTTACTAAAATTATTTTAAACCAATAGATTTATTGAAACCCCTCTTGGGTGTGGATATTCACACTCCCCATCCTCCTGTCAACACATTGGGGTAGATTTTGTACATGGTGTGGATTTAGATAATCATGGCATATAACAGTGCTGGATCTTAACTTAGAAGCTAAGTAACCAAGAGATAACTCATTGGCTCGTAATTTCTTACATTTTACTAGCCCAAAGGCAATTCTTACTTCAGGGTTCATGCTACTCTTTGAAATCCTTGAACATTCATTGATTTCAAAACCCATTTTCAAGTGCACTTGAAAAGCCCTTGAAAATAGCAAAGTTGCTGGATACTCCTGGAATTTTCCTTGAAATTGCTACAGTTCGAGTCATCATTTCTAATCTTGCAAGAGCGAAAAATAAAGAATGAAAAGCAAAGCATCTATTTAGCTCAAACCGGGTTTTTGTTATCAAGCTTTAAAATATTTTTAAAGTTCTTGTTAAATTAAAGTTATTAAAATAATGTTTTTCATCCCTATAAATTGCTAACTAGAAAAATTCCAAATTAATCCTTGAAACTTTGGTCCTTAAAAGTCCTTGAATTTTGTGTTGGAGATGTAGCACGATGGAACCCTGTTACTAGTGATGGACTAGTGGACTACTGTTAAGATCAAGCACTGCATAACAGGATGTTTTGAAATGTCTATATTCAATCAGAATGCTTAGGCAGAGCACCATTACCAGGTACAGATCTAGGTGGTCACTGGGTGCCAACACCTAATCCTACATTGTACCTACCAATTAATGGACCCATTATCTCTAATTAAAGAACTTGTGCTTTCAGTAGGCATAAAGTTTGTATCAGAGGCGAGGCAAACTGCCCCTGAATGATTACTACTGTATCATGAAATGCCACATACATGTATTAGGTTTTTCAACATGCAAATCCTGCTGTAGCTGTGATCAATCAATCAATCAATCAATCACACCGAACATTATACTTGTAGTAATTTATTCTTCATAAATAACTTTACTTTGATTTTGTATCTATATCAAACCTCATCTGTTTACTGTGTGTGTAAATAAATTGAAATTGAACTTCAATTAATCATTCAATCAATAACTTTGAGTGTCAGTCTTCTAGCTGGCCACAAGTAGCCTACACTGTAAATGATCCTGGATTTGATGTTAATTTTTGATTTCTGTTCATTAGTTGCTGGAAGAAATGATGAAATAAACAGAGGAGATCAGTTTGGCAGAACTCCTTTGGTTAGTTAAAGCAGTTTAGTTAAAAGAGCTTTGAATTGTTGATTTTGTTAATTTTTTAAGTATTAGGAATTATTATTATGCCTAATCTAGGAGGGGAGGTGGATGAAACATTCCTCATTGTTGTGAAGTGGACAACTTTCTAATCATTACTATGAGATGAGTATGAAGTGTACACCTCTGTCTAACCTGTAAAATAATCAAATAATAAATGCCATAAATGTAGCACTAATAACTGGCTTTACACTGTAATTCATAGGTGTATAGTGTACTGGGTGATCGTTTGGATTGTGCGGAACTTCTAATCAAGAATGGAGCAAGTGTAAGTGCTGTTGCTTTTCATAACAACAAGAATCCATGTAGTACTGAGGTTGTAATGTATTTATTTCATGTTATGCATTAAAATTCAATGATAGTTTGCAACCATTCTCAAGAGATCAAATTTAAAGATAAAGACAAATGCATGGTGGCCATGATGAGGAATCTTTTGTTAAACATCACCAATGTAGTCTCTCCTGCAGCCATTTTTAGTGTCATTATGCAGTGATGACACTAGCATGGTTGGAGGTGGGGGGAGATTACCACCAACATAGCTGCGATGACATAATATTCAATTGAAGAATTATTCATGCTAAGTCTGATAAGGAATTTCTTTATCCTGTTTTTTTTGGGGGGGGGAGAGGCTATTTAATTATGGGTATACTACCCAACAGAGTTCTGAAATCTGTCACAAAGGGCTAGTTACACAGTCACTTGATTTACCTTTTGACCTTTTGGAATCCCACCAAAGAGTCAAAGCACACACAGTCTGAATCCAGTTATTTGGAAGAAACTTATGGCTGCCCAGTGGAGTGCCATGTTCAATCATTCAGATTCAGCAATCAGTGAAACCAATTAAGGTGGCCGACTACTATAGAACTTTGGATTCATTTCTAATTACCTAGCCACCTTAAGACATAAAACAGTCTGCAATTTAAAATTTATATACTCTATGTAAAAATGTACTTGTGCTTTTGTAGGATAGTCTTACATGTATATCTAACTGATCAGAAACAAAAATATAGTTTTAGTAATTGTTTTATGGATATATATATATATAGGATAATTCCATTGATTATAAAATCAGGGGTGTATGAAGTAACCTGATACTGTAGTCCTTTACTGTGGGATAACCCACAGAACAATCAATCACAAGCAAGAGATGATGGGATGTGGGACTATCCTGGGGGGGGACTCCCTTGAAAAGTGGGTAGGGGTCCTCAACGGACCTTTTAGGGTTGAAAATGAGACCCTCACATACCTTTTAGGGTCTCTGGCTGACTCCTGGCTGACTATGTACCTTTTAGGCTCAGATTTGTTCTTTTGAAAAATATCAAACGTCATACAAGAATATAAATTTTGAATCTAAAAAAATGATTAAATGTGGTCGTACCTTTTAGGGTCTGAAATCAGCATCTCAGTTAATTTATGCATACCTTTTAGGGTCATTTTCAAAACCGACAGTTGAGCACCCCTACCCACTTTTCAAGGGAGTCACCCCCCCTCCCCCGGGACTATCATACCAAAAAACAAGCATTTTATGTTAAGCTTGAGTGATGGGGAGACTAATTATTGAGCATTGATGTTATAGGTTCGCATGAGTGATGTTGATGGACGTACACCACTGCACTGGGCAGCATATCAAGTATGTGAAGAATTTTGAACCATAGTGTGGCTGATGAATGTGCCAATGAAATAACTGTAAATTATGTGATAGATTTTTTAGCTCAATAACAGGACTGAACTTATAATAATTTTCATTGTAATGAGAATCCTTTATTTTGTTTGTTTGTTTGAAATTTAAGGGAAACCACAAATGTGTAAAACTACTGTTATCTAAAGGAGCAGATTGGCGAGCTAAAGACACAAAAGGAAGGTATACACATAAAAGGGATTTGCTGTAACTTATTCTCAAATATCTTCATGTTGAACATGACACCAACTGGCAAAAAACCTCAACTGAATTCTGGGAGGTGCAAGCATTTGCAAGAAAATGAAATAACAAGATACCTCCACCATTGACCCTATGCAAAAAGCCATGAAAAAGGAATACTTCTTCCTGCTCATCTGCTAAAGTCATAACAAGCAGCCTTCAAAAGAGCATGCGAACATTAGTAAACCAAATTTCAGGGTCTGAGCTCAAAAACCTGGGAAGTTACAGCAATTTGAATTAACAGGGATTTGTATGTGAAACACAGCCAAGGCCTGACCAGCATCGTTTTCATGTTTTTAGCACATTTTAAATGCTTATAACTCTACAAGGATTTACCAATATTCTTTGAAACTGTGCACATTCACTAATTCACTGATACTCTTTTATGTGAAGACAAAATATTTCCTCAATTCATTGAGCTCATTGATTTATGCAAATTAGTGGCGGCTTTATTGCATAGGGTCTATGATGGTGATAAATCAACCAACATGTAGCATCTGTGACATCATATGTACACCAAAAACCACTTGACATTAGGGACCAGTCATTTATTAGAGAGGGGGGGTGGGCTGGTGCAAATGGGGAGGGGGTCACCAATTTTTATGCAAGGAAAAAGGGAGAGGCTATAGAAATTTATGCAAATATATTGTCATCAGACATTGGAGATGTATGTAGGAAGGGGGAGGGTCAGAACAAATTGTGCATCACAAAAAGGGGGGCCAAGAAAAACCAAACATGGCACATCTGATTTTGCACCAGGCCCCCCTCATAAATAATGACCAGTCCCTTACTTGTAGTTTGTCTAATAGTAGATACCAAGAAAATAACAGAGAAAAACATTATTTTTTGGGTGGTGGACACACTTTATTTGTGTCTGAATTAATCATCAGGACTTCTTTTTCATTTTGTTTTCAGAACACCTCTTCACTTTGCTGCCAGTCCACATTCTGCCAAGGTATTTAAAACCATTCTGTATAATTGAGTACCTCAAATTTTCTGCATTCAAGTTTTTATCTTAAATAATGTATTTTTGCACACACAAATTTGCAATATGTCTGAACAACATAGTTGTTTACCAAGAAATTCCACTGCAGATGCATCATTAAATAGTACATGGGTGCGTGGAGATATGGAATTTATCTTCGAGTGTTCAATTTCATATCTCATGAGTGAGTGCATCAACTGAGTGAGATATTAAATTTGAACACAAGAAGATAAATTTCATATCTTCAAGCACCCATGTATTATTCTGTTTATTATATAAACCATAATAGCACTGTATTTTTCAAAACAATGGAATTTTATTGGGAAAAACGTCAAAAATCTCATTGGTGATAATTTCACATGTGAAAAATATCATATTTTCATGTGTGCTGAGATAATTTCTCAGTGGTAGAAATCCCTGTAAAACACTATAGTTTATATAATAAAAAACCATTAACATGCTTCTGCTGCCCATCTCAATTTTGTCAACCCTAGTTGAGGGATTTTCATGTACAGAGGAAATCTGGAGAACCCAGAAATAAATGTTGATGACAAGGTTGAGAAAGACACATCAAACAAAATCTCCACACACTTTTTTCCCTGAGTCAAGGGTTGAATCCATGGGGCACCATTTAAGAAACATTACAGTGAGAGGCAAACATTTAACTTATGCATCACCTATAGTGCATGGTATTCTTGTATTAGACTAATGCAGATAGTTTTGCAACCATTCCCAAGATGACCAAAGGGCAAAGGCATGGTAGACATGGTGGTACAGACAAAAGGACCTAATGAGAAATCTTTTGTAAAATACCGCCAACATGGCTGTAACATGCAAACAAAGAAACAATGAACATCCTTTTATTCCTTTTTTAGTGTTTGTCTGTGCTGCTCAAGAAAGCCCCCAAAGGGGAGGTAGATGACCCAGATAATGACTCCATGACTGCTTTACACTGGGGAGCATCTTATGGGAATACAGAACACGTCAAGATGCTCTTGAAGGCTAAAGCTTCTGTCAAGCTGTTGGATGTTGAAAGTGAGTGTTAGTGGAATAAAAATTTACAGTCAAAAGAACAAACATTGAGCAAATGGATTGAACGAATGGGAAAAAAAAGAGGAAGGAAGGAAAGAAGGAAGAGGAAGTAGTTGTTGACTACTTTCCATCCACTGGTTCACTGCTCAAACACAAAGCATTTAATCGAGGCTGCAAGGTAGTTTCAAAAGATTATTCAGATTTGTACCTCGCTTCTTACATTTAATGCTTTGTATTTCACCTGTGAACTGATGTATGGAAAGCAATCCATAAAGAAAGGAACGAAAGTGCCTTATACAGTGGGTAGGTATAGTAAGTGGGAAGACAGGGAGAGAGGGAGGAAGAGAAAAGGAAGGGGGGATAGCAATAAAGGTAAGGAAGGGACAGGGAAAGAAGGAGAGAGCGAGGAGGAAGAAGGATGGGGGGGGGGAGGAAGAAAAAGGGAAGTTAGGAAAAATGGAAGAAACTAAATAGCAAAGGAAGGCTTACACTAAAAGTAGCTAGGTTGAATTATCAATAACAACCTCTTTTTCTTATCATTCCTTAACTTTTTTTTTCAACAGAGAAGACGCCACTACATTGGGGAGCAACAAACCCAAACCCGGGTGTTGTCAAACTTGTTCTGGTAAGAAAAATATCAATAAAAGAAGGATTCGAAATCTAAACTTTAAAAGCAACTCCATTAGTGCCATCAATCTTCAATGGGTCTTATCTGTTCGTACATGTCACAGCTACCAGTTTCCTACCTTTAATACCACCTGAGCTTGCCTCCCTTGGCTTGAAATTATCAAGTTGTATACAAGCAAGTACACACCAGGGTGGTTCTGTCAGAGCAGGGGTGAGAGTCAGAGATCAGGAGAGTTGTAGGGTGTAATATTATACATACATACAGCCCTACCCCACCCAAGGGATGGGCATGACCTTATGATCAGATAGGTATATTCATTTCCCGAATCTAAACATTCGATTTCAGTCACTTGGACAGAAAAAACCTTCATACTGTTCTTTTTTTTCTGTAATATCTTAGGAGCAGTCAAACGAGATCATTAACTGGCAAGATATCGAAGGGAGGACAGCTCTTCATCATGCTGTAGCCCAGCAGAACGAAGCAGTGGTCAAAACTCTGTTGGCGGTGGAGAATTGTAACGTATCAGTACAAGATAACATGTATCGTGCTCCTCTGCACTGGGCTGCTGTCCTAGGTGAGCTTATCGATGCATCATAGAAAAACGATATTTTACATTAGTATTGTCGGGCCATTACATATCCTGCATTCGGATTGGCTACGCTACTACGGGTCTGTTAGTGATAACCCACATGTAGAGAAAAGCAAACCAAAAAAGTGCCTCGCATTTTGCCGAAATTTTCGAGGAAAACCGAAAATCTCGAAGGAAAAACCTTCGAAGCGCAGGAAAGAACCAACTCACGGCACTTACACGGTACGACTTGCCGTAACATTGAAATGGCTTCCCATTGTCTTCGTGTAAATCATCCAATCACAATGCGTAGTCACGACTACGTTAAGATACGGTACAGCTAGAGTACAGCTACGAATTTACCGTATCGTTTTCCACTCAAACCGAATAGGCTCTAAGCCACTGGCTCTGACCACAGCGATGAGAAAAGCACAAGCTACCCGTATTGATCAATTGCACGTTACGTCATCGCGGCCATGTTGGTGGTATTTAACAAAAGATTTCTCATTAGGTCCTTTTGTCTGTACCACCAACATGGCCGCCATGTCTTTTGATCCTCTTGGGAATGTTTGCAATCGAGCAATTCATTTGTCGTGCACAGTGTTGTCTCAAACTGTTATTTCTGTTTGATTACTGAAACGAAATTAAACTTCGTATGCAATATAATCTTCAGGTAACTCACGGATAGTGAAACTCCTACTTCGTAAAAATGCAAACCACAGTTTGCCTGATGGTAATGGCGCTACTGCTCTTCACTACGCTGCGCAGGGTGATTACTTCAAGACTGTAGAAGTGTTCCTGTCCTTCCGTGGTGTCAATGATATTGCTGATAATGAAGGACGGACAGCCTTGATGTGGGCCGCCCGAAAAGGTATACAATGTATATGTACTGCAGTTTTAGTTTCGTTATAGTGATTTTCATTCTCGTGTGGAGAAAATTACGGCACGGGTTTGTCGCGTCTTGACGTGTTTTTCATATGAATGTGTACTAGACCGCGTAGCACTGTGTAATAGATCGAATTAAACTTAGGAAAGTGGTACTGCTTGAAATGAAGTAATTCTGGGTGAAAGGCCCTTGAAACTTCGAAAACAATTGATCTCCGACCTCGATAGTAACAGACCCCTTGCAGTAATTCCCAAAGCAGTTCAATTTGGAGGACAAAATTGACAATTATTGCATTGTTTCCCCGGAGCCTCGATTCAGATCTTATTGTTTGCGACCACACAACCAAAAGATTTAAAGTGGGCCATTGTACTACCGATATATCTTGGTAGCTCAGCTGGTAAAACATCGGTAGTTCAATACCGCCTGGTTTTCTTCGTGCACAGGAGCAAGCGTGGCGTTAGAGACAATACTGCGCCATGATCTTGACGTCCATGCAACAGACAATTCAGGGCGGACTGCACTTCACGTTGCTGCATATTCAGGAGACATCAAATGCGTGGAGAAATTACTTAACCATGGTGCTAGCGTGAACGCACTGGATGAGATAAATCATACTCCTTTGTTCAGAGCTTGTGAGATGGGATACATTGATGTCGTCAACGTGCTCATGAAACGTAAGTTGAGAGCAATGATTTACCATTCGATCACTGTGCGGACACAGAAAAAATAAACCAATCAAATTAGACTTTAGAACAATCACATTCCAATCAAATTCGCCTGGCCAATGATAACACCTGAAAACCTCGGACATCAAGTCTCGTAGAGTCAGTATTTTTGGTCTAAACTCTTCCCTTCACTAGGCCAGAAAGTCTTAATGAACCAAATCCACTTGGGCATAATGTTTTCCCATTTCAGACCACGTGTCATTCCCTTGGGTATTGTTTCTTTGTTCCTCGGTAGCGCTTAAGAAGATACGTTAATATGGATGAACCTCAAACAAAGAATCGTATTGTCAAGGAAATGACACGTGGTCTGAAATGGGAAAACATTATGCCCAAGTGGATTTGTGTCTATTGTGAACCGCTGACCTTCTCAGCCCCTTATACCCTTGACTCTTCCCGCTGAACTTGTTAGCCAGTTACAGTTTGACAGCCCCAGTTCATTTTTGCGTGACGTCATAAATGAAACCATTTTGGATGTCCCGGTTTCTGTGTCCGCACAGTAAATGAACTATTCCTGCATTCCTTATTCTCGACTTTGGCACAAATACAATAGCTTGTTATCTTTCACTACACATGAAAATTATTGTGTTCATGCAAAGTGCCCCTCAAATATTTGATGCAAAGGAGCCCAAACGATATGCTTTATGGGCCGTAAGCTATAAGTGTCGATGTTGTGCGGGTAATTGTGTTTGGTCACGCATGTCAAATCTGGATCACCTCTGAAAATTAGCGGCAGGAATTTCTTGAATATTGTCATTTGAAATGAAATAACAAGCTTTTTTTCTGCACATAAGACAAAGCGGCTCTAGCTTTAGAAGACCAAGATGGCCGTTCACCTCTGCACTGGGCTGCTTTGAATGGTCACGCCCACATCTGCCAAACTTTGATACAGCATGGTGTGCCATCTAATAAGGGAGACCGGCTCGGGTAACTATTTAGCAAAGACGACGCGACCTCAAGAGAAAGGCGCGAGCGCGTTCTTTTTCATGCGCGCGGCGTCCACATCCTCGACAGAACGTGAAAAAGCTACAAAATTAACGAGATGTTTAAGCTCATGACTTCCTGATAAGGACGTGAAAGTAGGAGCAGAAGACGACGGACGGCATGAAAAAGAACGCGCTCGCGCCGGAATGATAAGTGTTTGGAGCTCTAATTTGGGTTGCATATTCTGATTGTATATCCCATGACATCAAGTAGTTATTCGAGTTATCCCATGACATCAAATAGTTATTCGAGTTATCCCGTGACATCAAGTAGTTATTCGAGTTATCCCATGACATCAAATAGTTATTCGAGTTATCCCATGACATCAAATAGTTATTCGAGTTATC
>JAAAQI020166560.1:0-24162 GCA_011800005.2 Stichodactyla mertensii | reverse complement strand
ATGTCCCTGAAATCGAGAGGTTTGTAGTTTTGTTTGTCCGACCCTCCATATTCCCTCGGGGAAAACTTTATGCTCTCGTTGGTGGACTTGGTGTTGTTCATGTGGGATGAATAAATTATACGTGAATGATGCAAAAGCCACTAAAATGCTACACAGTTCACTTCAGATAAATAGATTTTGGGAAATAAATTCTTAATTTGATCTCAAAATGCTTCAGCCATTAGTTTTAACACACTTTAAACTAATTTTAGAAGATATTTTGAAAGACGGCGGGGAAAACAAGATACGTTTTTAAACACTTTATGTCGAAGCTCATTAACTTAATAAACTATGCTCGGTGACTGACGTAGATGTGTCGGAGTGTCTTTTTAGAACTAGTAAGATTAATAATGATTTTTGGGCCTAGAATTAGTTTGTTTTCTTTTAAAATTGGTTCAACCTTGGGTTAACTAACCTGGAGCGAATTTCCAAAACTAATTCAAATAAATACCTGAATAAATTATCTCAGTTACGTAGTGAAGTCTCAATAAAGTGGCAAGATTAGATCGATTAATTTTACCTGGATGAATACCCGAGTTATCAACCAAATGTGTCATGGAAGAGTCGGTAGTTTTGCACAATATTTGATCACTTCTACTTGACACTACAGTACACGGTACACCGTCCATTGCAACCACATTCTTCACTGAACTAAAACCACGTCCCGTGATCGTCAGTAAGGTACCTCCAAACACAGATCCTTGGCGAGGAGAGACGTTAGTAACTTGTAAAACGTACTCTAATTGTGGAGTACCTCCATTGTACGATGCGTAACCTCGACCTGGAACATTGATGATTACGTCATATATTCCAGGCGCATGCGCAGGTATGGTGCATCTGATGTGTATAGGATAGTACACATTGATTTGACATGGCTTTTGACCAATCACAACCGTTCCACGTGATCCAAAGTTTGTGCCTGAGATTACCAACTCATCTCCACCGCCTACACTTTGAGTTATTGGGGCAATGGTTGATATTATAGGAGTTTCTGATAGGCTAAACTGGAAAGCTTTCGATAGAAAACCGGTTTGGTTTCGGACTTTGACCTGTAGGTCTTCTTTAGATTGAACATGTTTGGATGTTATACATGTTATCTGTGATAAAGATGAGTTGGTTACTGCACAGTTGCTACTTCCAAGAGTGACAGTTATCTTAGAGATGTCCAATGAAAATCCACTTCCTGTTATTGACAATCTTGTGCCCCCTGCTACACTGCCTGTCTTGGGCGTTACCATGGTAACAGTCACTTCTTGCACAAATGTCACGTGACCGTTCAAGTGTTTTGCAAATCCCATTTTGCTAACTTTTACATTCACTTCGTTAGTTCCACCAACGCAATGGCCAGCGGTACATGTTATGGTAGTAGATGTGCTTCCGGTGACATGACAGGGAGCTCCACCAATAGTGACGCTGTTCTCCTGTATTGCTGTGCTGAATCCGCTTCCGGTAAGCTGTAAACTTGTCCCTGGTTGTCCTTTCTTTGGGACAACAGAAGATAAGGTCGGCGTTGAACTCGACGAGTAAAGAAAAGAACACTTCGTTGAAGAACAACTTGAAGGAATATTTTTTACCAGGACTGAAACCTGTAACAGTGAGGTAAAATGTTAATTAACATTTTCATTTTCCCTCCTGTGCATTTCCAATATGTTCACTTCCATTCGTCCCCTAATTTACTTCCCCAATCCCTAAGTTTATTGTTTAATTATATTTTTTAATGCGATACCTGTGGTTTTTGTGCAGCAACTCTCAACATATCACCAGGAATCGGTCTAAGAAACATACCGCCATCATCTATGGTCTCTGACTTTGCTGATACGTCATTTCCTGTTAAACCACTCCCATCTACCTGTATACTTGGTTGATTTCCACCGAAAGTGGTCCATTCTATTGTCCAATTGTAACCTGCGCATGCGCCGGTACGAGTTACATTAATCTGTCCAATGTTTAGGTTATTTTCAAGCTTCGACTTTAGTTCTGAAGCAGAAATACTTGATGATATTCCTAGGGAAATAGCAAAGTTTTCGTCAGAATAAAATTGAAGTGAACAAAAAAAGAAAAAAAAGGAGAGAGAGGTGCTATAGTTCCCAGGGAACCCACCCCTTTTGTAGCATGAAATATAATATCTTCTTACCAGAGTACCTTTGTCCTTTGAAAGTTAAATCAAACGTCCCGCCAACAGGAGGTGTTGCCCGTTGAACACGTGTCACCGTCACGATTGCTTCAGTATGATTGACAGGACGATATATCGTGACGTCATCAGTACTATTCACGTCCTTCACAGCATCTTCAATCTCCATCATATCAAGGTCTGTGCCACAGTGCGCAGGCGTGAGATATACAGCCCATGCCGCTGAGCCTATCTGCCGTACGTCAAATGACTTGATCACGTGACCTCCGGGTTCCGCTCCCGGGTACTTTTTAAAAACTATGACGAAATGAGAGTAAGATGAATCAAATTTGTTTTGATAATCTTGTTTACTCTCATCATTCTTGTTTACGACTTACCGTTGACTGAGTCTCTCCAGATAATAACATCGTCGATGTAAATATCGGACTTCGAGTACCAACCGGTTTTAATCTCGTCTATAAAATATCCATAATCTTTATTGGCCTGGCTATTAAGATAGCTGTCACTGTATACGTTGTTATGGATACTAATGCAATTATATTGCCATTTGGTGGTTTTGGCGGGAATATAGAGGTATCTCCTCCATACTCGACGTCCATTCCCTGAGCGGTCCGTGTAGGAGACGAAGAAGTCCAAGTACGGGCTATAAGTACCTTTGTATGCAAAACAAAGCTGAAAACAAGTAAGACATTGAAAAGTGACCGCCATGTTAGATGACAACTGGTTAACGACTACTCCGATAATGGATGCCTTTAGTTTCACACATCCAAGAGTAAGACAGTTCAAAGAGCATGCATGGCGGCCATGTTGGTGGTACAAACAAACCATTCTGACAATAAATCTTTTAGTTGGATACCCCCAACATGGACGCGATGACACGTGCATCAACGCGAAGAATCCAGAATCCGTATCATCGGACCGCCTTTTTTAATACGGTCGTTGAATGAGATCTGAAAATGCTACGAAAGCTGCCTTTGATACCAACCTGTCTATATTTAGAAACGTCGATACCATTCAAAACTCTTCCACCAAGACTTCGTGTCTGGCCGGCACGGAAGATGTAAGTAGGATTCCTGAGAGAAGTACGGCCACAGAAGGGCTTTTCATCCACAACTCGTTCACCAAATTCAGGACCCAATGCTGTGGACTCGAACCCATTATAATACCACGCACGGTCAGTTGGGATATGGTAACTACATTGCCAACTGAGCATGCTTTGTAAAGCAGCTTTGACGTCACTTCCTGTAGCATCTACCCGGATGTAGTCTGAGATTCTTATACCAAGAGAAAACCTGAAGTTCCAATTTCCATCTTTACCTGAAGGTAAAAATACAAGCGGCGCTAGAAATATTTTTCAAGCTGAATTTCTAATATACAGTAAATAAACTTACCTTTCTGCGTCTGTACTACTTTCACAAAGGCTCCATTAGTAACCAATAAAGATTGCAGAAGCTCAGTTTTTGAAGGTAACGAAAACACAAACGTTACATTGTAAATTAATGCACCATTTAGGGTTTCTTGCGTGACTGTCACGTTCCCCTGTTGCGTGACTGATCTTAGGTTGTTTAGCGCCGTTTGTACTTCCTCTGCCGTGGAAAGCGTACTTAGAATAACCGTCCTTTGGCCGCTGTAGCTGAGCTGAAAATTTTCCCCGCAAGCCGATTTATCTGCAAAGAAAGACGCATTATTCAAGACGAAAAAATAAATGAATAAAGTAGTAACAATAAAGGTATTTCATGTTGGGCCATCTCAACATACTTGAACCAGTACAGTTTGGAGTGACCAGAATTCGCTGTACCTCATACGTCAGTCCGCTATCCCAATTAGTAATGTTGATGATCTACAATAGAAAGAATATTTATCACTCTGGATGTATAGCGGCGCTTCCAGTGAGAAGATAGAGTGCATTCATTGGAGAACTATACTCGTGCAGCATTAAAATGGCTTCCCATTGTCGTTTCAGTTCACGGCACCAATCACAGAACGTAATAACCACAAAATAAGGTACGGATTCGTCACTTCCCTCACCTGTGTTTCAGGACGTTCAGCTGACGAAACTCGAATAACCTGTTTTTCGTTGACTGCTGACCCTATCTGCGAATTGACGTATTTTGTTTTCTCAAGCTTAACTCCAATACACACGTGACTCGACCCTTTACCCTGTAGGTGATAAGCCTCCATGTAGTACGCATGCCCAGCCTTGAGAGAAAAGACCGCTGATCGTTGTTCTGGATACTTGTTCCATATGGTGGCAGCGTTGGGACAGGAGGCGATTTTTCTCTAGGAAAGCAAGGAAAAAAGCATAATATATAATAAATAACAAACAATATGATGAACACGAGCGTCGGAGAGTGTTTGGTTAAAAACATCTGCATCAAAATTTACTGCGAAACTTTATTTTATTCTCTATACATGCGCAGTAGTAATTCACAAGAAGATCAAAAGACAACGAAAGGACGTAATGATATAAATACTTTTTTAAAATACAACAAAACATGGCTATGATGACGTAACGTGAAAACAAAGAATATAATATCCGGATTCTTTTTGTTGTATTTATATATTTTTGCTACTAAAAACGTTGATATTTTGTTTACCTTGTGTGAGGCAACTAAACTAGTGCTCAAGTAAAGTTCTGCTTTATCGTTAGCCTGGATAAAAAACGTATAGTTATTGTCGGACGGTGCGACAAAGAACCCTCGTAGACGAGAACTAAACATCGTCGTTTCCCCAAAAGAAGGTATTAAAGGTGAACGTGCATCTGGAAGGACTTCGGAATGGTAGTCAGTTGCCGAAGTGTTAAGATTTGCAATCGATGACAAGTCGGACGCTTTCGTGGAATTCCAGACCTCGCGAAGAATACCTCGGTTACCTTTTATTGGAACAAGAGAGGAAAATCATTCAATGTCTAGCGTACTGGTTTATTATTAGATGGTATGTTGTCGTGCTTTTTGATTGGTTTAGATAAAAGCCATTTAAGTGTCAGTACATCACGATTGCTTTCCACATTCCTACATGAGTTAAACAACCAGTTATTTTTACAGGTTAACGTATAGAAAAAAATGATGCACCTGGATAGATGTCTGATGAAGGTAGAGCATCAAATCCTTGTCCTGTTTGACATGTGATGGTGTTTGGTGTGGTAGACAAGACACGACACGGTAACCCTGAAAATATCACGTGGTTCTTAAATGGATAGGTACATAGATATATAACACTAAGATTCATTGATTAATTCACATTTTTTCATCGATCCATCTATATATATTCCACCCATCCATGCATGCATGCATCCATTAATTCATCCATCCATCCATCCATCCATTCATTAATTCATCCCATCCATCCATCCATCCATTCATTAATTCATCCCATCCATCCATCCATCTATTCCTCCCTCTCCAAGCATCCATCCAGCACTCATAAATTCATCCCTCCATCCATTCGTCCAGCTATCTTACCCAACCATTCAAGGCATCATCTATCCACCCATCTTTTCACGGTTTTCTTACCTCCTATACTCACTCGTGTATTGTTCTTCTCAAAGCCCTGTCCTTTGATGGTCACGATGGTCCCTCCAGCCGTACTGCCCTGAGAGGGACTAACGCTAGTAACATCTAGAAACACAGCGATAAAATTACCAAAAAAATCAATAACGAGAAGAGAAGAAAAAAGATAAACAACACACCTGCATGGGCCTGGAACATGTAGAGTTTATCCTGTGAATCCACCAACAGAGCATCCTTAGACATGAGTGAACGACCATACCTTGATATGATGTACGACACTCGATGAGAGCCTAGAGATAGAAAGAAAACGTTTGCGTACACGCGGCATTAGCAGGAGAATATCTCCGCATCAGTCATGTTTCCTTATTTCCGACCACGTGTTGTTCACGTGTCGATACTGAGAAGCAAAGAAATTATACCCAAGGGAATGACACGTGATCTAAATTGGAATCAAACTGGATTCTGTCTATTCTGCTTAGCAATCTCACAAAAAGGGAGCTTTCATGTTATTCATTTAGCAAAAGTTATCCTCCTCTTTACTTTGAGCGTAATGTTTTCCCGTTTCATTCTATTCCCTTGGGATAATTCATTGTTGGAGTTACATTCATTTTAATGTTCTAATCGTGCGGAAACAAAGAAATAATGCTCAAGGGAATGGCACAAGTATCTGCTTGCTTGCTTGATAGTTAATATCGAATTCTTATAAGGTCATTTGCAACATTAACATTAAGATAAAATGGAATTTGGGTTGTTTACTTTCAGTCTTACCAACTGGTGTCGAAGTAGACTTGCATTTAATATAGCCTGTACTTGAACCGTATTTATCAAAAGCAATTCCATAACTTTCGAACAAAACAGCAAGAAAATAAAGGTCATTTAACAAACAAAACAAACTTCTTAATCAAAGGGGGTGGTTGACTAATGCCTTTTTTCGACTGCAATCTGATTAAATGAACATTACTGGAGCGGTTTGGCATCTATAATCAGAAAGAGTTCCCTCTAGATAGGTGGACGTTATGTTTATAAACATTGTCATTGTGATGTTACTGTGCCAACCATTTTAACAATCGGTTTGGTCACATTGCTTTGTTGGATGATCCAATAGATTTTTGGTTGGCAATTTAAATGACAATTAACCAAAACACAAGACGTTATAGTACGCCCCTCTATAAGGCAGCGCAAAGCGTTGAAGAGCGTTGAATATCAACTAGCAATCAAAAAATTTAGCAAAATGAGTAATTTCAGTGATAAAAAGTGTGATATATTTACGGTTTTTTGGTTTCATGGTTCATCGGTTCACAAAGTCCTGAACCCGAAAACACCCTGAAAGCAAACAAAAAAGATTTTTTCTTATGACTATACACTTCAACGCATGCGTAGAAGTCCATGACCTGAGTCTTAGTTTTACCTGAGGATAGAAACTCCATCAGGATTGGTTCCTTCAGCTTCAACGTACTGGTCGGTGAATATCTTACCACGAATGGTGAGCATACTACCTAAAGAAAATAACTAATAAGTTATTACGAAGCATTTTCAAACTATAAATTGATTATCCAAGTACGAAGCGCTCATACTTTAGTAATAATAATAATAATCATCATCATCATCATCATCATCATCATCATCATCATCATCATCATCATCATCATCATCAAAAATTTTAAAAAATAATAATAATACTCTTTATTTAATGATGGTAACATAATTAACCTTACAGTTATCTAACTTATGGCCCTCAAAGAAAAAAGAAATAAGTGAATGCAATAGATAAATAAATGAACAAAAGAAATTAAACGTTACAATATATAAAAATTGAAAATACCTATTTACCCTTATTAAATTATTAGTAATGATCATTTACGAATAAATTGAAGAAGTACATTTACAATGGTCGATATTCATGCAGCGTGGGCAGGTTAGATTGTCTAAAGTTCTAATTTTCAAATTTTCTAGATATTTTTAGTGTCGCATCGAAATGTGCCTTCCACGTGAAAGCTGTGCTTTTAGTTAAAAACGTCATTTCTAGGACTTTTTATTTTGATTTCATTTAGCCTGAAAAACGTGTCGAAAATTTCCTCGATAGGAATGCAGATGGATTGAGATAAATGACTGACGCAAGTTATGCGCATGCTCGGTCGTGTCTATCGATTTTCTCAATCGTTGACAGCATGCATTACTTTGTGCACGACCTTCAAGTCAACTTTTATATCAGTTGAATTAAAGGAAAAACGTCGTTGGAAATGACGGTTGACCTTCAGGTTAAGCTCTTTATTTAGTCTAAACATAAAGGATCCATTGGCGTGGTTTTTACTAAGAAAAGAAAAGATTTAGTGATGTTTATACTTTTTGAAAGAGCTTACTCCATGGAAGCCGGAAGAAAGGCTTTTCTCGTCCAAAATGGATAATTAAGAGCAGGAAACGATCATGTGCTTGGGATATTTTGTCATGTGCTGATCTTTGGCTTGCGTTATTACGTAGCGCACGTCTACTTCAACAAAAGATTTGGCATTGGTTTCTTTAAGTTATATCATCCAACATGACAGTCGTGTCTTTTATCTTCGTGGGGAGGGATGCGCAACAAAAATGAAGGCCCGCGTGCGCGCCCACACAAAAGAAAAAAACGTCACGTGATGTGGTCACGCCAGGCTAGTTGATCTCTGATTGGCGCACATTATAACAATAGCTTACATTCGAGTACCCATCATTTTACAATGTACCTGGTAGTCCATATCTCGGAGAGACAGACGTCACAGTGGGTGTTGCTTTATCTTCGTACTGAAAGACGAAACAAAAGAATATTTGGGTTTGCACTTGACAAGGAGCTACTAGTGTGGGAAACTACTTGATTGTGTTTAGATAGCAAACACACTCTCTTCGATTCTACTCGAATTTGATTGCAATCTCTTGAAGACAACAGGAAGGTTTGCCATAGGAATAAGGATTGGTCGTTTAAGGGTTATTTTTGCAACGTGTACTGTTCAGCATCTACGATTCAATCTATGTAAAACTTGTCGTTAGAATTTGTGGGTACATTGTCTATCAACATGAGGTAGCCTTTATGGTCATTTCAGTTTCCTGTGAATGCGCGCAAAGCGAACAATCGTCGTGCATTCGTATTTAGTGCAACATACAGTGAGAAACAGTGCGCGGTGATGGTTTTCTATGCAATATTATCAAGTTATATTTCTAGCTACCTGCAAAAGACGCATTCACCACACTGCATTGGGTACTGCCATTCTGGTCATTTCAGTCCCGCGATGCGCGCAAACCGAATAATCGTTGTTCATTAGCATTTACTGCATGTATACAGTGATCGATGGATAGTGTGCAGTTGGCCTATACACAATTTCTGAAGGTAAATATGTCTAACTACCTGGAAGACGCATTCACCACTACAATAGGTGCTGCCTTTGGTGCTCTCTAGCAACACACCATCCACCTGTACTCGAACAAGGTACGCACCAAACCCAAAAGGAGACGGTCTGAAAACCAAAGCATTGAAATATAACCATTATTTATGTGGATCAAAATAAATCTCCAGTTACCCGTTGCTTGGCAACGCCGTGTTAATCTTACCTGGTGTTGCAGACGATTTGCTGTCTTGTAGTGTAATATGGTATGACGTCACATGGCAGCGCATGCGTGCCTGATTTTGATATTAGTGTGACTTTGTTGCCGAGTTTTGGTTGGTAGTAATTGAACTGGTTCTCTGCAAATCCTGTGGAATATCATAAATATATATACTGAGCTAGAAAATGTGACAAAAACCGAATTAAATTAGCTATAAGAAATATTGCACCCAATGTTTTCCCATTTCAGAGCACGTGTCTTGCCCCTGGACAAGATTAAGATTCTTTGTTTGAGGCTTATCTCAGTGTTAATGAATCTTCTCAAACGCTACCGAAAAATAAAGAAACATATCCAAGGGAATGGCACGCGTTCTGAATTGGAAAACCCTAGTTATCCCCAAGCTGAATGGGTGTAAGCTCTTTGTTGCTTACACTGGTTTGAACAATGGAAAGAGAGAGAGAGGGAGGGCTATCAACGACTGAACGTACGGATGACATGACCTGACGTCATTATCAGGCACTAAGGACATAAGGCATCGGTTCTATAAACCCGTTACGACACGCATCGCATTGATCTTCATAGACGTCAGCGTGCGGTCTACGTTACTGCGATTCTCAATATTCTGCGAACAGACATTCCAGCGGCTTGTTATAAAATTAGTTTTGCACTTCCGTCAACTTCAAAAATAATCAGTCAGTAGCTTGACTGACGGCAGTGAAAAACCAAATTCCAACGGGCAGCTCGCAACTACCAAGTTCGCAGAATATTGAGAATCGCAGTAAAAAATTACTACACTTAAAACTTGACGCGAACATTATCTTGGTAAAAAGAAAACAGAATCGTTCAAAGGTAGAGCTCGGTTAGTACGTCCAAGAAAATTTCTAGGTAATTTAGAAACATATTGATACGTGACGAAAACGCGTAGTTTCCCGGCGCTAGACTGCGTCACAAGGTCAAAAGATGTGCTATCGTGTTAGACAAACCAGCTGGGTAGGAAATACTGCCCACTGGCTGCAACTGGTGAAAAAATGAACTTGAAATAAAAACGCTATTAACATTCAAACATTTCTAAATTAGGTAGGACATTCCAATTTTAAAAACGCGTACAACTGTAGTCAACCGCAGTCGGTGTAGTCAATATTTAATTTACTACACTGCAAGAGTGATTAATTTTCAATATTAGTAATGTCTCATGTTAACGATTTACTGTTATTTGTCAAAATTGCCTTTTTAGGCAATGCCTTACTTGTTTGTGCAGTATAAACCCAACTTTCGGTAAGGTACAGCCTAGTAGATCGATTTTCGCTAGATAAGAATGATTCGAATCCATTCAATTTGGAAAATTCATTAACAACACGTAATCAATTAAACAATCGTTAAGCGCTACGAGACTCTAGTTTTGTTTCTTATCTTTGACTTAAGAGGAGATATCGATGCTTGTTCAGCTCTGAACGCGGGAGGGAGGACCTGATATCCAGGCTCAAAACAAGCATAAAGAAGAATAAAAATGATGCTGTGTGTGTTGCGTATTGTTACTTAGTACTTTAATAGTATTGAATTCTGAGGTACGCGGTTAGCGCTTTCTTTTCTCGCTCACTTAGAAGTATTAAAGCTACTTAGTGCAGGTCATGCAGTTCTTAGCGCGCTGATTGCTGAACGCGGCTGCCACAAGAAGAATAAACAATGTAAGATTTTACCTTTGCCGTAGATTGTTAGCTTCGTCGCTCCACGGACACTCCCTGATAATGGACTGAATCTGGTGACTCGACCACCTGGAGGAAATAGCAAATAAAACTTTAAAACTTTACGTTTTTGAACAAGAAAAATAAAGTGTTATAATCCTTTTGAGGGCGTGCTACAGCACTACTTTACCTTGTACGTGAACACTAAATGAAAAGAGAACTAGCAAAATAAAGGAGAACAAGTAAAGAAGAGCCATGAATTCGTGAGAAACTTGCTTATTTTTCAGTGACGAAGTCTTTAGCGTTCACTGTCAGTGAAATTTCACTTTGTCCGAATCTTAAATATGCTCTCTTTTTGGGATTTTGTAACGGATATCGTTCCGGTCCTTTTAAATTTAGCCACGAAATTGCGGTTTTATCGCCGTTTGGCTTCTAATACCGAAGCAAAAAAGACTAGTTTTTGCTAGAACTCTGACGTGAGGGTTGCGCCGTCCTGCGGTTTAAGTAGAATTCCTCCATAATTGAGGCGCACCTCACTGCAAACCGGGCCAGCTGTGTCTTTAAATACACGGTCAAAAGAGAGATAACTATCAAAGGATGTAACATGAACTGGGACTTAGATGAAACAATAGAAAGCTAACAAACGTTTGATCTCGGTTTATCTCAAAACTATCAATATACCGAACATGGAATACTAAAAGCACCGCAAAATTGCACAATCTCAACTATGCAATGGTGTTTTTATAAACAACTAGGATAATTGTGAATTTAAGTAGATGCTTGTGAGATTAGATAGTATTTATCATTACGTTATGTAAGAAACTAATGCCGTCGCTATGGGAACAACCTGTGACAAATCAAGATTTGACGGTAATCGGGGAATGGGTGCAAGGGTCAAAATAGGAATATACTATTTCGCGCGCAATTGAGACCCGCGCATTATTCACCTTGGAAAACTGTTCGACCTTAAAAAACGAACTCACTGTGAAATTCTGACAGATAGACAGATTCACTATAGAAGCAGCTCGTCTCAATCTCTGCAGGAACTCTTCCCCCGGTTTCTATCTAAACACAAAGTTTTGGCATCCAAAAAACACTGTAGGAAATGATTTTTGTCAACTAATCACGTCGGACCCAGGCCACGAACGACATAAAAGGCCAGGTTACATAGCAGACCGCCATGTTTTGAACATTAGCTAAAGTTGTTTGATAGTTTGACGTTGGTTTTCCCTCATTTAAACTCTATTTATCTGGCACTTCTTTGATATACCTATTTATTTATTTACTGGGCGCACACTGCTATCACGGCAGCTTGAATAAATGTGGTTCCAGACGTTAAAAACACGTCAGACAGTGAAACATTTGACTACAGCGAACAGCCATGGTCAGATTGCAGCCATTGAATACTCTGACAAGAAAGTGGATGTCTATATATTGAAGGTAAGGATATGGTTTAAAGAACATTTTGTACGTTACAGTTTAATAAAGATATGAATGGTGTTTACTTTCTCTTTAAAGGCAGCGAGGGTAGTGAGGTGGTGGAGTGAAGGGGGGGGTAGGGTGTCCAAGATCTCCGAGCTAAAGAAGAGTATTCTTGTAGGGGTGGTACGGTGTCCAATCACTGAGGGAAGGGTAATCTAGGGGGTGGGGAGGGGAGGAGGGTGTCCAAGATTACTCAGGGCAGGACTAGTGATAAACCAGCTATAAGGGATTTGAGGCCAATAAGATATTCTTTTATTTTAAAAGTCATATAAGTGAGGCTGTTGATTTGATACAATGCTTACTGCCTCATTTCCATCTCAAATACTGGCATCCATACTATCTGCTGTTTTTGACTAATTCATATCTTTCTAATCATTCCTGTACAATTACGTGTTAACTATATTTTGAATGATGTTACATGTATTTGATTGTGAAATGTGATTGTCTGGGTGAGAGTACAAAAAATATATAGTTTTGAGAAAGACTTTTGTTTTTATTTACTGACATTTCAACAACCTGAGCAGAAGTCATCTTCAGAGTCTAATAAGAAAACAAAAGAAATTATGTTATTATTATTTCAGAGGGAAACTTCACCATTGTCATTGGATGAGAACACGTCTGTAGCATTCATTCACCTTGAAGATGGTGGTGTCTATCTTATCAGTGTGTGTTTTTGTGGTAAAGGAAAGTCTGTTCTTGAGCTCAAAGCATGGGATGTTACAAGTGCCCTTGGGTTTACAGCCAAGGAAATTACTGTACAGGATCTGCAAAGACTGAATATGAATGAAAGTAAATTCAAGTGAGTTTATTTTTGAGTTTTGTTTGTTGTGGTAGAGAGCATCAAAAGGTTTTCTAATACACTTGTATATCATAATTATACATGTAATTTGTTATGTCAAGCTTGCTGGGAGAGATTGGTTGGTTTCCCAAGCCAGAGGCTCATGTTTAAGCTGACAATGTCAAAATTGGAATTTAGAAGTTGATTTTTTGCAGAGGGAGGAAAGGCACAGAAACAAAAGACCCTTGAAATACCATTAAGAGAGTACCAACATCAATTCTAATCCAGTGATTGTGAGTCCAGGAATCAAACTTGTGACTACTATACAGCACAGCAAACATAACCCCAACTTTGTGTGTTCACTTCCAATTATATATGCTGGATGCATGCCTTTAGGATCAAATGGCATTAATCATTTCAGAGCCATTGTCAATCTACTTGATGCATCTTCTATACCAAATCCTGTAAAAATCAATTCTTTGATGGATTATATTGCACTGTCTGTTGGGTCTACCCTAGTAGCCATCTGGAAATGTAGAAAGGTTGGTTGCTAATTTTCTTATATATACTAAAATTACCTTAAGCTAACTTGTTCTCCATATTGTTTGATAATTCTTCACCCCTTAACCAAACATTTACTAGTGTATATATACAGTATATGTCTTTGCAGTTTCACACATACAGTCTGTTTTTTTTTTTTTGTTTTTTTAATTCCAGACTGATAACTCAGGAATTGGCTTGGAGCTGGTGACAGCAATAAGGACATCTATGGTAGTGCAAGATATTGGACTGATATTTCCAAATGAAGACACTAAAAACAGTAATAATAATAATGATAACCTTTATTAACATGTCTTGTCGTTCTAGCTTTATAAAATCATAAAACTAATTGGGGACACCAAGTAGGTCAAATCTTTAAGGGACAAGACAGATAATGTAGGCATAAATAATCCACATGCATGTACTCATTTCTTATTGGAATTTTCAGACCTAACTAACAAACCCAATTGTGTGAAGTACTGTCTATAGTGTATTAACAGTTGTGTTTGTATGATATAGTAATAACACTGGTAGGATAACTTTTTTCCTTCTCCAAGGTCTTCCATCTGTTGTTGTTGGTGAATCTGGTGGTGTTCAGATATTCACTGCTGTAAAACCTGGTCATTTAGGTATGTTTAAAGGCTCGAACACACATACAGCTTAGCAAACAAGTAGCTGTGCAAAGCATTGTTGGTCAATACCTCTGACCTACACTCTTTGTTTTCAAAATTGTTTCTTGTGTGGTTTTTAGATAATTTACAAATAAAATCTCTGTTTAAGAGTTTTGGACTTTTCTGAGACTCAAAATACATTGGATTCAATTGTCAATTGTTTTCAGGTAGAAAAAAAGTGGTCAAACATAGGGCCGGCCATGAAAAATCACAACGGACTGTGATTGGTTAGAAAATTTATTTCTGCTCAGATGGAATGCAATGCTCCCGGTGTCATTGCTTGTGACAGGGAAATCATGTGTCCATGTGTAAAAGTAGAACTCATTGCTACTTCTGCAGTGTCATGCACTACAGTTGCGTGGATGGACACACAGTATGATTTCTGTGTTGCAAGCAACGTCTCAGAGAACATCCCATTGTGTGTCTGTTTCACCACCATGTTTCCATTCTGTTTCAATGGTAACTTAACCATTTTTCTTTCTTAATTGACAGATGGAAAAGAACCAATATTCAATTCCACTTTCTTTCGATTTCCTCCAAGTGACCAAAGCAATACTGTTCAAGGTATGCTGAAATTAAGATTTCTGGAATTTTTTGAAAAGACATTAAAGTGTATATGAAATGAAAAATTGACTAATTTTTTCTAATTTTATTAAGTAGTGCTTTGCAAATAAAAAAGAATGGCATTTTCTGTTTTTTGATATCTTGTTTTGTTCCAGAGATATTGATTTTTTAAATATGCAAATTAGGGACCTGATGATGTCATAAGTTGTACTCAAACTTGCAGCAAATCAAAAAGGAAAAATAACTCCTCAAATATAAAGTGGAGTCCAATGAAAATTTGCACATTTATAAGTTATTTTTCCTTTTTGTTTTGCTGCAAGTTTGAGTACAACTTATGATGTCATCAGGTGCCTCATTTGTGTATTCAAAAAAATTAATATCTCTGGAACAAAATGACATATTCAAGAAATGAAAAATGCCAATCTTCTTTATTTGCAAAACACTACTCAATAAAATAAGAAAAAAGTCAATTTTTCATTTCATATACATTAACCAAGTTAAAATATGGTGGGAATTTGATAATTCATGTCTTTTCTCTTGCCAATTTCTTGTGTTTCAGATATTCAACGCAGTTCTGTAAGCTCCTGTATCTTATGTGATAGCAGTGGTTGTTTGTGGTATTTAACATCATCAAAACTTATTCAAATTCACTTGCCAAGTAGTAAGAATGGCCATGGAGTTTTTGCTGTGCAAGCTAAAAGTCAAAGTGTTCCAGAAGGTACAGTACCACGTAGTACTAAGTTACCATGATTTCCAATGGTATGAATTTATGAGATAAGAGCCCTTCAGAGGCTAAAACAGAACATGAAATCAACCATGTTATGCACCAGACACCAGCACTCAACAGGATCAAGTGGCTCACAGAAACCTTAAACTTGCTGTCTTGACATACTCACACGTTCATGGCAAAGAAGTTATTATTGAAGAAGTTATTGAACAAATTACACCTATCCACTGCAATCTTAGCTGGTGGTCTGTGCTTGCATTTTGCCCCCCATATTTTTGCTTGCTTTTTTCCTCTTGCAACCACAGACTGCCCGCAATGCAGGGTATCCAGGTCTGTAGCCAGGGGATGCATGGGGTCTGTTTGCACCCCCACAGGCCTCAAAGGTTCACATATACCAACCACTGGTAATGTTACTAGTTTCTCTTAATCAAAGTTTAGTATTATCACTAATAACAGTACAAAGCTCAGAGGTTTTGAATTTTCTTGGCAACACCTATAACAGTGGATAGAAAATGATGTAATTAAAATTCTTTCTTTGTTAATGTTTGTTGTGAAGGTTGGCTGGCAACAGTGCAGAAGAACCAGACTATAAACCTTTACAAACTGGATGATGTCCTCAAGATATCTGATGCAGGACTGATAGCACAACCATGGCATGTAATCTTCTCGACCTGTCAATTGAACAGTGTTTCATTTATTGATGTCAATACTCTGGCTGCTGGCTCACTTTCTAATCGCACCTTGTCTCTATGGGCTGGGTTAGATTGTATTGGACAAAGGAAAAGTTAGCCGAGAAGTTATTGAACTGGGTCATTTGTTCATGTCATGCCCTGGTTGCAAGCTTAGACTCTAATTGCACCTTCCTCTATGGGCTGGAATGGATTGCATTGGTCAAAAAAAGTTAGAGAGGTTATCATTATTGGTTGATCTTATGTCAATGTTGCAGGCGTAGGCTCTAATTGCATTATTTCTATGGCATGGCCTGGACTGGGCTTGAGTACACAGGCAAGAGAAAAGTTAGCCAAGTGAGAGAGGTTATTGAGATAGGCAACTACAAAATGAGCACTCTCAGTGAGCTGGCAGAGATTCTATAAGACAATGAAAAGTAACCAGTAGAGAGAGGTCTATGAACTCTTTCACATTCAGTGATATCACATGCTAACATACATCCTAGTGGAAGGGTTCACCTCTAATCATTCACTCTGTGGGATGCAAAGGGAAAAGACAAGGTAGCATAGCTGAGATGTTATAGAACAACATGTATGTACAGTTCATTGATGTTGATATTTCCCTCAAAGGGCTGAATGACAAGGTTAGTTACAGTAAGCATATCTGTTTGACTTACTGACTTAATCCTCTTCGTAGGGGAGAGACCAGATCAAGAGTGATCCCTGGTCTTCCCGGTTGAGGGCTAATCCCCTGCACCCTGAAAACCATTATTTATTACAGAAAACAGAATCATATCTGTTCAGTGCAAGGAAATTGATCAGAGTAAATTGATCAGCCCCACCTGTTGATGACCTCAGAAAGTCTGGGGGGTAACGAATGACGTTAAACGGAAATCCGGGGGGGACAAAAAGGGAATGAATGGAAATCTGGATTATGGGATGGCAGGCAGGCAGGTAAAACGAAAATCTGGGGGGTGTGCAGTGGTGTTATATTAAGTCAAATGCAATGTCCCATCAAAGAAAACCTAATATTTCAAAATAATTAAACCAACAAGTTGAATTTATAACGTCATTTTATGATATTTTCCTTGTATTTGATTAGGTATTACCATTGATTATGAAAAGACAATTAACAATAGACCTTATTTGCTTGACCTGTAATGGGAAAACAACAAATAAGGTCTATGTAAAAGATTTCTACCCAAATTTCATAATTCAAAAAACCCTAAGCATCCAACAAAAGTCACGGGCGAGGAATTAAGGCCCGTTTCAAACGCCGAATTTCACATGTGCCGAATCTCATGTAAATGAACTTAAACAATAGGTTTTGCTCATTTGTATTAGATTCGGCACATGTGAGATTCGATGTTCGAAACGGGCCTAAGCCAACATTAACGTCGTATATAATGCATTATTTTGCATAATGTGGACAATAATTATGCGTACAATAATTATGCGTACGTATAAATGTATGCGAGGGCGATGAATAAGCAGTGATTGAGATATCAGCTCCATTAATTGATCATTTAATCAAAAACTTTCAGTTCTCCCTTGTTTTGGGGTGAGAATTTTGATTTATGAGCCATGTTCCACAGGAAAGCCAGGCTCAAGCACAAAATTTTCGGCTTTATTTTTCCCTTGAAGTACAGAAAACCAAGGCTTTACCTCGTCTTTTTCCTGCAGGCTGGCTCGGCGGTTTTAGCCAGTTTATAATAGCGCGTGTTTGTAAAAACATGAACACGTTAATTTCAAAATTTTAATTTTCAACTTTGTTAAAGGCGATCTGCTGCAGAAGGTCATCGCTTTCCGCCATTTTGGATAATGTAAACATGTTAAAAACTGAAACTCGACTTTTTAAGCAAGCATCTCGTATAAAAATAACGGAATTGAAAGTCGAAAATTAGGTTCGACGTGTTATTCCTGTGAATTGCCATAAGGCTCTTTCTGTGATGGATCTCTTTACAAATCGACAAACGTCCCTCAGTAACGGCATGCTGTCCCGCACCAATTCTTAATTCCTTAATATAAAAGCTTCAAGCTTGGTCTATAATGCAACAGTAATGGAGAGTCCTAAAGTAAAACAAACTATGCATGAGTATAGGACGCGATAACATGGACTGCGCAAAAATCCGACTCCTCATTTTTCCGTACATCAGATTTAACAAAGATGACGCGTCCTCGATCGATGCGCGCGCCCTCGTCTTCAAGGTTAGCGCCTCATCAGAACTTCGAGCTATTGTTTAATGCGAGTAAACAGATTTCCCCCATCACGAGTTGTTTCAAAAACTATCCAAAGCCATTCTCTCCTGTGCTTCGAGGGTTTTACTTCGAGTTCTCCGGTTTTCCTCCCGGCTTTGGCACCAACGATACCATTGGTTAATTTGCGTAGTGCGTGCTTATTCTGGGTGAAGTCATGGCTTCCAGATTTATTCAACTGCATTTCCTTCTCGAAATATTCTGAATTCACTTGAACAACAACAAAACAAACAGAAAAAAAAGATACTCAGCTAGGAAAGAAATGATAGAAATGTATTCATTTTGTCACTACTTTGGCAGGGAACTTATCTGTGTCCGCCTGACAGGAATCGAACCAGTGACCTTCCGGATACTGTTCGGATGCTCTCTCACTGAGATACAGAGAGACGCATATAGTAATGGTTACTTTACTGGGCTCCTATATGGCACTTGTCCTGCATATGAGTCTCTGTAGCTCAGTGGCATGGCGTCCGACTGGTATATCCAGAAGGTCACAGGTTCAATTCCTGTCAGACTCAGAAATTTTTCTGAGTTTCCTTAGTGACAAACTGAATACATTTCTATCACACAACAATCGTTTCATGTCGAGGTTGGCGTAGATGTATACTTTTATACATTTACAGTGTCCTACTACTCCTGAACCGTCGACTAAACCATTGTTTGGCGGTCATTCGTCAGGGTATGTTACCTTACATCTCCATCGTGTTACCATGATGAATTTAAGAGTGTGATCTTTTCCTAGGATTTCGTCATTGCATAAAATATCTACCTGTAACACCAAGAAAATGCACAATGTATAAAACTTTCAGGTACCAAAATCAATTGTTTTGTCTTTCAATGTCGGGGTATTCCTTTTTTCTGTGCGTTAAGTGGAGAGAAGGGATGGAATGGGCTTTGTGTAGTAAACAATCGTGTTACTGTTTCAAATTCCCCGCAAAAGGAATAATGGTGATGTTCCACTAGACGTTTTTGGCAGTATCTTAGTTTATTCGATTTTACGCGAAATTGTTTAGCTGATGTAGTGTTGCTTGCAAAATCTTTCTCAAAAATCATCGCGTTTTACAATACAGTTACAACAAGAATGTCTTACTCACGTCAGCATGATTATCCAAAGCAAGTTTCTTGGCTACGAATTTCTTGAGATGTTGAACGGTTGCTTGTGATGAAAGTTTTAGGTATTTTCGAGTCAATGGCTGAGATAAAAAACAGCAAACTATTATCGGTGGAGAAACCAAACGCTTTTGAACGTTAGATAAACTAACAAATGAGAAAGTTTAGCTTGGTTGACAAATACACAACCTGCGAAGAGTTGCTTTACCTTTAATAAATGTTTCCCATTTGATGATCTGTGAACAAGAATCTATGTATGAGATTTCAAAATAGCCTTATGAAGAACCCTAAATATACTCGAGCTGTGTAAACTTTTGCCCATTTAGTTTGTAAAACCATTAAGTGTGAAGGTCTTTAGCTTGAGCGCAAAGTTTTCACATTTCCAACCTCGTTACAGCCGCCATGTTTAGCCGCTTTAGTTTTAGTTTCTTTAACAGTTATCCAACATGGCGAACATGCCTTTTGTGCTTTTCTTCTCATAGGAAGAGAGGCAAGCCAAGAATTAATGTATCATCTCAACCGTTGATGATACTCAAGAGAAATGCCGGGGGATCCCTCTTGATGATTTGCAAAGTTTTGACAAGGTATTCTTACCTATAACATTCCATACAAATTGCTGTTTGTTCGTCATTTCGATGATAATCTTCACTAGAAGGCGCAGTATCTGTGTTGCTGCTCTCCACTTTGGGACAAAAATATTTGAAGAAAATGAATAAAACCGAGGTTATGCCGTGAGGATGGGATACAGTGATAAAGAGAGAGAAAACCAACTGACAGGGGACGAGAAGGAGAATCGAGCTACATGTAGGGGAGAAGAGACAAGGAAGAACCACACATACCAACTAGAATAACCAGAAGAGCCGCCCGTGCTCATAAAAGGAGAGGATGAAAAATGGAGGACTCATCAAAATACAACAGGAAGGAAAGAACTAGGATCGACTGGTGCGAACCGCAGAGCCTGAAACAGTTTTGGTTCTTTGCTAAAAAGAAAAACGAAGGAGTGCGCGTGAATCCAACTACCATTGTCATGGTTCATGCGGCCTTTTGCTACAGATGGTCATTTGCTTCTTGGTCGATGTCAAAACTGACCAACAGTTGCCTTTGAAGGGGAAGTAAGGAAGATTAAAGAGGGAATAAAGCATACATCAACTCTGACTTCTTCTGCCATTAATTTTCAGGAGACTTTCTTACCTTTGGATTTTGGTGACACGACATCATTCTGGCTATTACGGTGAATATTTTGTTGTTCGCCCGTCCGATACATAAACATTGCTACTTCGAATTCTTTTCGTCGTTGAATTTCCCCTGTGCGATCGTTAAAGCATGTTACGTGTCATCCTCTTGGGAATAAGATTCTTTGTTTGAAGTTCATCCATATTAACGTATCTTAGCGTTTCCAAAAAACAAAGAAACCAAACCCAAGGGAATGACACGTGGTCAAAAATGGGAAAACATTACGCTCAAGGTAAAGATGTCTATTTCGTTTTACCCGTCTAAAGCAATCGTTGTGGGGTACTTCCGCTTCTTTACATGAGTGTAGACATGATGTCCAACGTATGTTTTTAATGGTTACCTTACCGCAACCATAACTGAATACATGTCTATGTGATAGTAACGCGCTAAGAGCAAGGAAAACCAAAAAACATATGCTGAACATCCGACTCGCAGTCACATGAAAAATACTAGCTGCAAGTCTTTTAAGACTGAGGATTTTTCGTAAGCACCGCCGCTCTCAAATGGCTTCCTTATGGAATGAAGCAATCTGATTGGAGGGTATGCACTTATGTGCTTTTTGATTGGTAGAAGCGGTTTGAGATTCAAGGTTTAAAGCACTCATAAGGTGAAATCAGAGCCGAACAAGACTTACGTTCTTGTAAATGAGGCACAAGTTTGTACACGATATCTTGTAACGTACGGTCAGTGCTGCAAGAAAGTTCACAAAAGAAAAAACCGCAAAACAAAACAAAACAACAATTAATCATTACATATGTTAAACCTCAGCATACCTGCTAAACTCACTAGTGGTCCAAGAAAGAATAAGAAAAATTCCTAAAATTCTTTGAGGGTTGGGTGGGGCAACATGGAGTTCCAAACCATTGACGAAGAGAATTTAAAAGCTTTGGTAATGTTGTTGTCAAACAGATTAAAATATCTGCTTTTAAATAATTTTTCCATCGCGTGCATTGTGCTCTGACTACACACTTTGCCATCTCGCTGAAATACGTGTTGATGTACTATATTATAGTACGACTCATGATAAGAAAAATATTACAATACACACTCTATGTAGCCATAATAAAATTATTTACTTACGGTTTCTTATCTCTACAACAACCACAAATGACATGTAAATCTCTTTGTACAAAATTTTAAGTGAAGAATATTGTTTTTTTTATGGTATAATTTACCTTATGAAGTTCATGGGGTGGCTTTGATGCAAGATGATTTTACATGTCGGGCAGAAGTTGCACTCGCGTAAATGCTTCACCAAACAACTGCGACAGACTGTGAAGAGAATGCAACAAATTCCTCACACAAATAGCTGATTATCTAGTGGACCTTTTAAGCTTTACGAGGACATTCAATAATAGGTTCTGTAGTATTTAATTATAACTTCTTGTACTTTAAATTCAGTTTTCATACCAGTTTAATGGCAATCGCATTCTTGGCGGTAAAACCAAGTGATTGACTGATTAAGGGCATTTTGTATTCAGGGATCTTTTAAGTAAATAATGTAGGGACGAGAGAGATTCATACTGAGTCAGGCGAGACAATATTCTGAAGAGTTTCCCTGAAGCAAAACACTAAGCAATGTAGTGCGGGTTCAGAGCTTAATGTGCATTAGTATATTCATTATCGTAGGAAGAAGGCATTAGAAGATGGCCTTACTACACTGAGAGAGAGAGGAAAGGATGCTAAAATCATGGTAGAATTGTTAACATCGATATGGGCACACTAATTGATCATATTCCCAAGACTAGTTACCCTCGTACACTCTCTTGGCTTAGTTTTGTCTTCCCCTAACACAGGAGTGAACTTGTCGACCTCTTACAATAGATTTTGGAGTAACAAGGCGGTCGTACAGGACTTGCATGAAAGGCAAACCAAGCATTGAGATATTTTAGGCATCTTGGAGTGATTCTCCATTTTACTCACACGTGTGTAGGCACTCCACGATGGTCGTCGCATCGATAAGGTAGCCGCCACAGAGTCCACACGTGATGTGTTCCTTTAGCTTGTTCAGTTTGATGGTTCTCTCCATCTTACCGTCTCACGTTCAGAAATAACGATTGAATTGCGAATCGACTCACAGCAGCGCACACGAAGTCCAAGCAGCCGGAGCCGCGCTTATATTGAACTCGACGGAGAACACTGAGTGAAAATTGAAGCAAGTGGTGTATTTCTGTCATCGGGTTGACTCGTGTCGAGTTAGCTCATCAGTACGGTTATAACTTGAGAACTTCCATGTGCAAGAGCGATGACAGAAGCATTGATTGAGTAGTAAATAGCAAACAAAACAGTTTTAAATGCCCTTGGGCCTACTTTGATCCCAACAGCAGGCGAACAACACAAGAATTGTTCGCTCCTTAACAATACTCGCGGACAATATCCAGCATATTCTCCAGAGATTTACAACCAAAGCGTCCTTAACACAACGATGATCATTAACGCTTGGCTTGGAAGTGACAGGCAACCTCTTGAACGTACAAGAAAATCTCTTCAATTCCCACTGAACTTGATCGCATTACACTCTAGGAAGACGGCGAGAGCACATTAAAACCTTTGTCAATTGCATTTTTGATGGTCCTATGATTTGAATGAAGGACAAACACAAAGACAATTATCCTTGATGCGCTCAAATTCAATAAAATATTAAGGCTAGGTCATATTATTCTGCGTTGGTTTGCGGGTAAAGTTTATGACGCTGCGGCCTAGGTTCCTTTCAAGAATCTAAATGAGAAACTAACCGCTCCGGAAATCAAGCCATCATCTGTCAATTGCTGGTTGGCTTGAGGCAAAAATTATACAAACAATGTCATAGCAAAACAATCAATCATACGAAGAGATCTTTGTAATAAAAGTCCAAGTTTGACTAGTTCAAGTTGTCGCCTCGTGAATTCGTCCAGGAGTGGCTAGGGCACGGTGAATCTCTGTTCGTAGTCATCTGCCGCCAGGATGTGGCATGCCTGTTGTGATGACTAAGCTTTGTATCTTTGAGAGAAGACCTTTTTGTTATCCTTTACTTTTAATTTTTTGTTTGTTTGTTTGTTTTTTCTTCTTATAAGATTAAGAATCTTTTCAATTTCAAGGATCCCATTCCTGATTCTCTCAAATCCTTCGCTGTATATAAATTCACGTGTGCGGGATGTAATTCCCGTTATATTGGTGAGACATCTCGCCATTTTACAACAAGGATAAAGGAGCACACCATAAC
>JAAAQI020166449.1:3877-24164 GCA_011800005.2 Stichodactyla mertensii | reverse complement strand
TTCATTCATTCATTCATTCATTCATTCATTCATTCATTCATTCATTCATTCATTCATTCATTCATTCATTCATTCATATTTAAAGAATATCCGATGGAACCTAGTAAATTAATTGGTGTCTTCCTACCATCACATAAGCACTTCCAATAACTTATCCACTCCAGGGACCAAATCCCTTTAGATGTAAACCCACGAACGTTAAAACTGTTCCCATAATATTTTATACCAGAAAAAAGGATAACTCAGTGACTCAATGGATGCACGCTGAGTACTTTTCCATTTCTTAGTTTTCTTTCCTTTTTTATCAAATAATATTTTCAAGATATTTCTAAATATGCAGCCTACCGTCGCCATAAGTTGTTCCAGCTACATAATGACTCCACGGTCCACATCCTTTAGATGTAAACCCACAAACTTTAAAAGTGTACTTTGTGTATTTCTGTAAATCTTCCATTAAGAGTATGGCTGAACCACCAGTTGGAGTAGCAGTACTGTGATTCCATCGCTGCTGGTTGTCTATCTTATCAAACCATGTCAACGATACGTTATACCCAAGAAGAATACCATTGGTTTGGTGTTCTGCGATGGCATTCCATACCAGACCGATTCGTGTAGAACTGTACACGATTAGCTGGAGATTATTTGGTGGTACAGATGGAACTAGAGGAAGAATATATACATAAAGGCAGTGTTAAAATATTATGGATGATGGACTGAGATGGGCATGGGCATAGTTACAGTTCGAATATACAGACCATCTTCATCTGTGGAGAGTGTAACTGGCTCACTCGCAACTCCATTTCCATTACTAGAAGAAGCCAAGACACGGAAAGTGTAGCGTGTGAATTTACTGAGACCGCTGATCACTGCTTGTGTCACTGAAGGCGACAAGGACGCAAACTTGAGACGATCAAATCGACTGCCAGATTTCTTATAGAAGACTTGATAACCTGAAAGATCTGCTACTGAAACACTTGTCCATTTCAGGTGAATGGCTGTGGAGTTGATGGAATGGCTTGAAGTAGAGATGACAGTTGGAGCATTTGGAACTGAAACGGACATTTCATAAGCATACATCATACTAATAACATGAAAGACTGAAAATTAATAGAAGTAGTTTAACAGTTATAAATTCCTTCCTTTAATTTAAGGTTTTTACCTTGAAAAGAGGAAACTTTCAGAATCTGTGCAGGCAGTTTGGAGATATTTCCGGTCATGGTGACATGTTCTTGTAGCTTCAAGATTTGAATGGAGTTCAGTGTTTTATAGCTGATGGTGAACTCAGAGATCATGCTGCCTTTCCTGTTTAATGTATGACATTTTGATAAATTATAGAACAAAATGCTAATCAGAATTTTGCCGAAGAGCATTCTGAGGCACACGTCGCAAATAATGGTAGTATCGGCTGGTGAAAACCATCGCTGGATCGGCTTGATTTGTGAAATAAAAGATGTGAGTGTTAATTATTTTTCGCCCTTTCGTAACATCCAAAATGCATGTTTGGCTCACGCGCTTTTTGTCTATTGTGGCTGTTGCGAAATAGTGACTGATGCAACGTCATGATTGCCTATCAATGCGAAGTATTGTTCATAAAGAACTCGAAGTAAAACAAAGTAAATTATAAGCAAAGTACTAGAGACCGAATAGGCACTTGTAGAGCAAAATCTTTACCTAACATTTTGATTCAGTAAAAGAACGCTAAAATTTATTTAATTCATTACCTGAAGAGATGAACGGTTACATTATAAAAGCTGGCAGTATCGTCCTTTTTGTATAAATCCTTCACCTGAAAACCAAACATAGATAACCAAAGATTTAACCTCTAAATACAAAATAGCCGGCAACATCAATGATAATATGATAGTTTTAGAGTTTTGAAAAGACATCTTTTGGATGACCTAGATCCATAGTTAACACCACATAACTCATAATTCACAACTGAAGATAGATGTAGGTTGTCATCATTCCAGAACATGTCTTGTACAATACTCAAGTATGTTGTATTTCTTCTTAAAACTAAACACAAAATGCTTCAATAGATTTACATTCTTTGATATTTCTTTAACAAGGTCATTTCTTGCTTGACTGTTCATCACAAGGTTTGTGCTCCAGGAACGGTCTGTGAGTTTAACTGTAAAATGTACTTGTAGAGCATCTTTTTCAAATAAAAAAAAACGTTTGAGTCAAAATGAAAAACAAGCATATGATTTCATATTTGTGCCTCGCGTGTATCATTGCCCAGTTATCTCTAGATATATTAAGGGCTACTGATCACGCACTGCTAAAGCTTTTGAAATAAAGATAACAAACGTTAACTAACCATTGCATCCATCCATCTACCCATCCACCCATTCATTGCATCATTCAATCAATCACTGCACTTATCCTATATCATCCACCTAACCATCTATTTTTTTATTCATACATCAGCAACCTAATTGAAAGTAGAAGTCTAACTTTCTCATTCATTACCGTTGATCGTTGTGTTAATCGTTGCGGGTTGCGTTGTTTTTATATCCCGTATGGCAGAAGTCTTGTAATGCGACATGTTAGAGTAAAGAAACCTATAGGAAGTCGATGGCTTAATCCACACTCTGGATTCAATGGGTAATACAGAGGTAGATGGTGATAGCTCCGATGAATCATTCGCTTTAGTGGAAGGCATTGACTTTGAAAAGCTACTGAATATTTGGGTTGGGGAAATTGTTCCAGGCCGATAAGGTACACTTGCTGTATTTCTTTGCAATGGGTTATAGGACATAAGCTTTGTAAACTTTGATTCAACCGAGGAAGTCTTTGTCTGGCTGAATTCTCCGTTTCCTTCACCGAGAGATGTGGTGGATGTGAATTCGAATGAAGTAGTCTTTATCTGGTTGGATTGTCCATTTCCTTCACGGAGAGATGCCGTAGACGTCATTTCCTACGAAGAAATTGCTGAATATGTATATATTTGAGGTAAATGTAGAGGTGGATTGATCAGAAGATGTCGAGTTTTTAGTGCTAATGGATAGCAGTTTGCGGCATTATAGAGAACTTTGACTCAAAAGAAGAATAATAAGCTTGACTGGTATTGAATATGTGAACATGAAGTGTAAATTTAATCTGTATGTGAAAGGGAATTCGAAATCAAAAGCAAAATATAAATGACGATTAACACACCAGTTAAAACACATGAAAAGTGACTGCAGAATCCAAAAAGAACCCGTTGGTTCTTTTATGCTTGCTCTTGAAGGATCAGAAATTATACAACAGCATCTTTTTTTTTCTCTCTCTCTCTTGTGTACAAAAATGATATTAAAAAATAGCCTAAATATCCATTTGTACAAAGAACTTTAAATCCGCCATTTCCAAAAATCACGAAAATACAGAAACAAACAAACAAACAACTTAAAAAATAAGTTTTTTAATTACCTTGTCAAAATTTATTGAGACATTTCTTGAAAGTTCATTTAATGTTTTGTTTCCTGTTTTGAAGTTAAGATATATGAAAAGAAAAATCATTCCTTGAACAAGTGTCAAATATTTTAAAATGGAAAACAAATTAATTAAATGAAAGAAAACACACCTTCCTTTCTAAAAATGAAGCGCACAAGTTTCCAGTCAAAATGCCTAGGAAAATTACGTTTAAATCGATATATAAAGTAATTTCCTGGGCAAAGTGTGATTTCAACTTCGACATAATAGTCTCCAAAATGGTTTCCCCCTCTTATCTTCTCTGATGGGGAATATCCATCTAATTTAGATGGATATTCCCCATCTAGCCAAAATGTGTATGGATAGCATGATGAATAAAATCCCTGTTTTGGACAATGCTTCGGACGTAAATAACGAGCAATTCTACGCTCTCTTCTTCCATTGAAGTGCAATTCATACCTGAGATAAAGAAACAATCTTTTTAGCGTTCCTGAGTTTCTGTAGTAAACTTGAATGTTTTACGCCAACATAAGACACTCAAAGATAATAATGAAATTGATTCTAAGGTACATCAGTGAGTGACGTATTTTTCATTGTATTTACTAGTGAAGATAATGATGATGACATTTTGCACGTATATTTTGCAAAGCTACCACAATTCAGTTAACAATGGTATAGATACCACTGGGACCCCGTCCATTATTTTCTGTAAATTACTTCTTTTAAAGGGTGGGGGGCGGCCCGGCTTCCATTATGTACAATACTTATGGGGATAATAGCAGATCGTGCTTTTTGCTCACCGAATCCAATCTCTTTTGCCTCGTCGTTTGAACCCCTCTAAAACATCTCTACTCTTTGCTGAACATCACTCGCTGAAATTTCTTTCTCATTACCTACCATTTTGTTTTATCTATTTCGGTAGTATTGAAGAATGCACAGCTATATCCATCTGCGTATTTAAATCCATCGTTACACATGCTATTCCTGATTCTACGATATCCCCAGACACATCCATATTCGTATACATAGTCAAGGTTGCAGTTTAACATAATGGGCTTGCTCTCGTCGCATGCATTTCCATCGGCATGTGCCTGTTCCTGTGATAGCACTAAAAATGCGTAGAAAGTTTACTGACAAGTATGGAACTTTTTTCAAAGTTGCGATGGTTGTTAGAATGTGTGTCTGTCCTATTTGTTGCTCTTGCTCTTTGTCTTGTGCCTATATGGGGCAATCTTATTGTATTGTATGGTGGACCCCATACAAAAAAGGCGAGGATGATCGTCAAAAAGCATTTAACCTCTAAAAGAGAGAGTATGGGTGTGATCCAGTTTAAGTTTTAGCCCTAAAAGACACCAAAAAGATGCCACACGTAAAAAACAATTATCTTGCTTTTCCTGAGTTTTTTTTTTTTTTTTTTTAAGGTTTCTCTCTACAGTTTTGTAATGGTTGCTAACAAACTTTTCGTTTTGTTGAATTGATTTGAAACTCACAACAAACATTGACCTTAGATTGACGTTTACGAAAATATACATTTCAGTGGAATCAATGTTTCTGTGGCAACGATACACAATAAACATTGATATCTGAACTTAAATTGTGCGCGATCCCGATGAGATCCCGAAAAGCGGATACCAACACGATAAACTACAACACTGGACAAACAAAAAATAAAAGAATTTTAAAAAAACTGTATCTTTAATTTTCAGTAAACTGCAAAAACATTTTTGACTCTCGATTTTGCGCGCTGAAAGGAATCGCTCACTTTGCCTTAGAATGGTCAAGTATAATTACTTTAACACAATGTCAAAATCCGTTCCTTGTAGTAATGTGTTCACATCCTCTAGGTTTGAAGGAATAACTCTTTCTCAGTCAGTGAGATTGAATTTTTTTCCCGGAGCAACCATTAGAACTTACAGACATAAACTCTCATTTTAGCGCTTAAAAGAGGGATTGGCTTACGATTTCAACTCCTGATAGATACGACGATAATCCCCACCCTTCGTTATATGGAAATACCCCTCCGAAATTATCAGCATTTATATTTATATTTATATCGCATACAATTAATCTATTTCAAAATCGTTTTAGTGACATATCTTGACTCATCGAATTCTATGGCGCGAAAATCCCATGATAAAAAACTTTAGTTATTCCGTTAGTTAAGAAATAATATAATCCATACTTTATAAAATAAATATCAATGTCAGCTTAAGGGTTTGTCAAAGTATCAATAAAATATTTTGCCAGGCAGTCACTTACCCATTATCCAAACAAAGAAACTCAAGAAACCAAATGTAAATATTCGTTGTTTTCTCATCTTCTCAGAGATAGAGAAAGACAGTGAGAGAGTGACACAAATTGTGTGAGTTATCCACATAAAAGTTTAGAAGCTCTCTCAGAACCACATGCAAGTTAAGCTCTGTGAGCTAGTTAAGCTATTCGGTTGTCGACAATAATCTTCGGTGAATAAAATTTAATTATAGAACAAAAGAAGCAGACTATCCTTTTCATTTGCAGTAGATATTTAATTCGATTTACCTTCGCTTTCAATGTCACCGCATACTATAATTAATTTCAATTCTCTTGGAGTTCAAACTTATGGTAATGAATGCAACAATTATAGAAAAGGTCACTATGATATTTCGTCAAGTATACTTTTGTTAGTTTTTGAACTTTTTAAAATTGTGCACACTCCCTCTTTACAATTTGCTGGAAGTTACGTAATATTGATCATAAAAAAACCTTTTTGCCACATAAAATATTATTTGCAAGCAAATAATTCCTTTTTGCACCTGCACTGCGCAACAAATGGAAATTCAGGGAAATTTTGAGAGTAGTGACTCTTTATTATGTCAGTGCACAGATCGTGGCGACGTTGACACACCCTATATCTGCATTTCTCTCTTGACCTTTCTTTTTTTCTTCCTTCCTTCCTTCCTTCCTTCCTTTCTCTTTCTTTCTTTCTCCCTTTCTTTCTTTCTTTCTTTCTCCCTTTCTTTCTTTCTTCCTTTCTTTCTTTCTTTCTTTCTTTCTTTCTTTCTTTCTCTCTTTCTTCCTTTCTACTAAATTTGCTTCGACCGACTATTAACTGCGTATGACTCTACAATTATCGGCTAGAACAGAAAGAAGAATCTTACGTACTGATATTTAATTGGATCACGGTACCTACAGGATATTAATATGCGATTACTCTTTATTATATGCAAATTTTGCTGCAACTTTACGTATCCTGTGTTCCAAGTTTAATAAATTTTTGAAACTCGTGGCAAACCCTCGAAGAAATAGTAAGTAATAGCTCACTTCCGAGTTTAGTTCTTGAAAAAAAATTCATGTGAAACGCGAGGCTTCGTTTGAAATCACATTTCGGTGGCTCAAACGACTGAAATTTCTTTTGTTGCTTGAATACATTCCTTTTTTTAGCTTAGAAATCGACTAAGAAGAATTGATACTAATTAAGTTTCCTTTGTCATAAGTAGACTTTGTGATAGTCTTTTTATTTTAAAAGGCAAAAAGGGAAAATATTCACTTATTAGAAGGTTAAATGATGAAGGAAATCGAAAAACATATTTGAACTATAGTGTTACATTATGTACATCTTAATTTGACTTTTTTTTTTTTTTTTTTTGATTATGTCTTTAACTAGAATATTCCAAATCTTTTGAACTTATGGTAGTCAATGAACCGCACAATGTTGAATTATCAGCATATTCAGAGCAAGCACTGCATATATTTTTATGAATTTTTCGTCGTTTTTGAAGATTTTTCATGTTGGAGTGGAATTCTTCAAGCATCGTCCTCAACTCGTTTATGATAAGTTCTTTGTATTGTAGATTCTTTTGAATCGCGTCTTTATTCATTTCCACTGAAAAATGAAAACGATTAATTAAAAAAAAAATAACAATGATTTTGAGAGCGACAGCATGGGGAGTTGAAAATTATGAATAATACATGTTACCTCCCAAGGACTGTTAAATAATCTACCCAAAGTTATTCTAGAAACATCTTGATCCACGAGACTAAAAATTCCCAGAGGGGAGGGGTAGTACTAGGGCTGGTTCAGTGATAGCATGCTGTTGATATTCGTAAACCCCAATCCTATCTAAGATAAGAATTTCTCGAAAAAAAAACATATCCTGTAATTCTATATGTCGGCACAGTTGGACGCTAAAACGCACAAAATTTAGCGGCGAAAAAATCAAATAATATCAAATACCCTGAAAACAAAAAGTTAGTTAATATATCTTAGCTTAGACGTGAAAGTGCTAGATAACGCTAGCCTATCCAAGACTGACCATCATCAAATGCAAAAATTTTTATTCGTCATTAGGGACCAGTCATTATTTATAAGGGGGGTGGACTGGTGCAAATGGGGAGGGGGTCACCAATTTTTATGCAGGGAGAAGGGGGGTATCTAAATTTATACAAATATACTGTCATCAGACGTTGGTGATGTATGTAGGAAGGGGGAGGAGGTCAGAACAAATTGTGCATCGCAAAAAGGGGGGTCAGGAAAAACCAAACATGGCACATCCACTGTCCCTCCCCCCCCTATAAATAATGACTGGTCCCTTATTTATCACCTGGGGAGAAGGCGAGGGACGTTAAAGGACTGGATATTTGTTTATGTGATCCCCTCTCATTTTCAAACAAATTTACTGACAAATGCATGTAATCCCCCCTTAATGTCTGTGGTTTTTTGATGATTCCCATTCACGCTCGTTGCAAAACCTTGTAAATCTGCTGAAATCCTTCGACTGTCCCCCCTCCCACTCAGGAAAAATCTTATTTCTTTACATACGGCACCTGTTTCTTATTATTTTGCTCAAATAAAAACTAAATGCTATTTTTATTTGAAGAATAATACATTGAAATATAGGTATTTAAAAATTTAATAAAGAACCACTAGATGATTCTCTGTGTGGGTTATCATAGTAAATGAACTTACCTTTGTCTTTCATTTTCTTTAGTCGTTTGCGGTAGATTGCGTAGTGCCAACAAAGACCCGTCATTATACTGAACATTAGAGCACACAATGTTACCAACCAAGACATCTTGATTAATGGCGAATTAGCGTTAAATAAACCCGAACACCTCTGGACTGCGCCTGGAACTACAGGAGCCTAGGAGGAAGAAAAGAAAGAAAAGCATGAAGAAAGATTGAAAGAAATGTAGGAAGAAATTAATAATGAATGAATGATGAAACAAAGAAACAAAGAAATAAAGAAGGGAAAATGATTAAAAGAAATGAAGGAAAAATTAAGAATAAATGAAAATAGGACGTAAGAAAGAAAGAAAGAAAGAAAGAGAGAGAGAGAGAGAGAGAGAGAAAGAAAGAAAGAGAGGAAGGTAGGAAGGTAGGAAGGAAGGAAGAAAAAAAGGAAGAGAGGAAATGATTAATAACGAAGGAAATTAAGAAAAAATTAAGAAAGGAAGAAAGGAAGGAAGGAAGGAAGGAAGAAAAAAAAGGAAGAGAGGAAATGATTAATAACGAAGGAAATTAAGAAAAAATTAAGAAAGGAAGGAAGGAAGGAAGGAAGGAAGGAAGAGAGATAGAAGGAAAGAAAGAAAGAGAGGAAGGAAGGAAGGAAGGAAAAAAGAAAGAAAGGAAGGAAGAAAGAGAGAGAGAGAAAGGAAGAATGAAAGGAAGAGAAAAAGAAAGGAAGGAAGAAAAGAAGGAAAGAGAGGTCTGTCTAAGACAAACTTGTCACTTGTCGACATTTTTCGTGTGCGTAAGTCGTTAATTGGACAGTTAGAATAAACTTTGTCGATTGCTTTAGTCGGGAAACAGTTTTTCACTTTAACGGGTCGTCCTTAACATAATCTGCACCTCCTAAACCCCCTCCCCCTTTTCCAGTCATCTCCCAGTCCTTCCCGTCACCAATTCGCCTTTCCGAGATTAAAAGACTGGGCACACAAAATGACGGCACCTTTTGATCTTGTCCCCAAATTCAGCCCCACAATACTGTGCTGTAGGAGTTCGTTCCAGTCCTCAGTTGAATTTCGGAAAGGAGAATCACTGGTAATGGATTTTTACTAACCTTAACCTCTTCGGTATTTGATTGGATTATCTGGATGATCTGTTGTCGGTTCTTCTTGTAGTAGTCACGACAGCGTTGTTCGATGAATACACCGGCCCCAGAAAGAACGACGCCATATCCAAACGAAGAGTCGATCAGTTTGTAAACGCTGATGTCGTCAGTATCAAACAACATGTCTTTGTTCTCTGCTGCCACATACGTGTCGATCAGAGCGCCTTTGACCTCGCGGTCTATCAATGCTTTATGAATGGACTCGATGGTTTGGTATTGTTGTTCTAGAATGAAAAGGGGAAATGCAAAATGAGTTTTCCACTGCCCTATGGGTCCAAGCGGAGTATCGCGCGAGCCATAAAAAAGGTGAAAAAACAAACAAACAAAACAAAACAAAACAAAACAAAAACAAAAACGAGGTTCCATGACACGTACGGGCCAAGCAAGCGAGGTTAATAAGATGGCAAGGTGAATACAAAAGAGGTTATTATATGGCAAAGTGAACACAAAAATAAGTTTTTGTAATCTGTACCGTAAGTTATAAACTGCAAATTGACCAATCAGCGCGTGTGAAATTATATGTTGTCATGTAGAGAGAGAGAGAGAGAGAGAGAGGGAAAAAAACAATTTCGAGGTCTAGATACCTCTTTTTGATATGAATGTTATCGTTAGGGGGAAAAACATCAGCATTTTACATAAATAGGAAACGAATGACAACGAAACAATCGCTTCAAGTCGAGGTTCGAGTAAACAAATATAAACATTAACCGCATTTTGTCTACTCCATCCTCGACTTGAAAACATTGTTTCGTCGGCCCCTCAAACGAATTGACCTTTCCCAAGATTTGGTTGAGTGAGTCCGGTGCTTGCCAAAGCCCCGATCCATTACCGTAGCAGTTTCTTCGTGGTGTTATCATGTAAATTATATATTGTTTAATCAACAACTTTTCTTTGCTTTATTGTTTAATCATGCCGAAGTCCATTGTATCAGATTAGTACCACAGCTCAGCGAACGATGGTACTGAAATCACTGAGACTTAGCTTTGGCTAGTACTGGACTAACTCAACTATATCTTGGGAAATTAAAGGAGTATTCGGGAAAGATACATTCTCTTACCTGTATTTATTTTGGAATTTTTGATAACGCCATACTGGTGCTCCGATGAGTTTTGAATAGCAGCAACCTACACGTACAATAATTAACAAAAGGTGTTTTAGTTGATTTTGTGGCTGTTGAATGGTGGATGGATATCTGAACCAGCCGATAGGTGAGACCATGCTTTTTTAAACGTCATATGAGGTAATGAACTTTGCTTGTATAACGTACACTTGTTTAGTATGGTTATTCTGATTCCAGAAAATTCGGTATGGTTTTATTTGTAAAAATTCTTATCTCGATTCTCGGATAATTAAATTAAGTATTACATCGTAAGAGGTACCGCAATCCTGTACCACAGATTTGCTTCCTTGGGCTTATTATTCACTCCACAAACAATCGAACTCTCTTACTTTGGTTCCATAAAGTGGAATGCTGATATCCAGAGAAACCGTTGCTAAGGAAGTGCTGATCGCTCCAATCACTACAGAGAGAATCACCAGCCCAGCTAATGTCCAAAAAATTCCAAAGAGACGACCCAGAATTGTAACAGGAGCACGATCACCGTATCTTGAAAGTCAAATCACATGTTATAAGGATTGGGAATTTAGATCTATAGCCTATTATCGATGAAGAAAAAGAAGACGAAGGTCGCACACAATTGTTGTTAATTTATTACTTACCCTACGGTTGTCATGGTAATGAATGACCACCAAAACCCTTCACCTATTCCCTTCAGAAAACTACCTGGAAATTGATCAGGATTGTCCCTTGCTTCCTGGATTATGGTAGTAAAAGTATTTCAGGAAAATGACAATAGAGGAAAGAGTTTTAAATCATCATCAACTGCCATGTGCTCAGAATACTGGGTTCCTACCCAAGATTATCTACCCCTAACTAAACTGATTGCCACAACACGACCATCAAGTCATTTATGGCTCACACGCGCAATGCGATGTTGCCTGAAACGTTGCTTGGGAAATCATGCACACCTGCAACTGTTGCGCCGGCGACTCGCAGAAGTAGAAACGAGTTCTTGTTTTGCAGACACACAATTTCCCCGTTGCAAGCAACGTCGCAGCGTCACATCGTGTGTTGTGTCCGAGTTTTTAGAATCAGTATGGGTCTAAATTCTTACTTTCATTAGGCCTCAATGTCTGTTGTGAGCATTTGAACTCCTCGGCTCCTTACAGTTTGGCAGTTCGGCAGTTATTTTAACCCGCGTATGGTTACGCGAATAAATTCTTATAAAAGATATTTTCGCGTGACGTCATTATTAAAACTATGTGCGGGATCTTGAATAACATTAGGGCTAAGAAGGTCAGCGGTTCACAACAGACTTTCTGGTCTAATGAAGGGAAGAATTTTGACTCAAAATACTGACTCTTAGTGACCTGATATCGCTGGTCGCAGAAAAAAGCTATATGGCTAGCTATCTTTCCAATGAGAAGATATTTCTCTTCCCCTCTTCCTTTAGAAGAATTTTGTGGCATCTTTGTGCAGGAAGATAGGATTTTTACATTTTCTATGCTTCTGTGCTTAGTTAACACTTCTATGGCCTGCAACACAATACCCTGGGTACCAGAACCCTGAGCAACACGAAGAAAAAGCCCATCATCTCGAATACATTATAGTTTGACTGCCAACTTACGAGAACCCATATGATGAATCCTGCCACGTACGCCAGACAAAGAGCAATAAGGAGAAGAGGGAAGCAGTCGAATATAGACTGCATTACAACTAATGACATGGAATCAGGAGGCTCAGTAACTGTAATGAAAGCTATTCCAGGCGAATCAATAAGATGTACATATCTATGAGATTCTGCATATCTACTCATGTACTTTGTTCCGTGAATTGGGAAGCTGATTTCAGGGGTATTGTCGATGTCATTCAGCATTTCGATGTTGTTAGACTTGAACGATGAGAGTCCTTTGCCGTTTTGTTTAGTATTGATTGTGGTTTTTCCATGGCCATTAGTGCACTCGCCGCAAGCCCATTCAGTCATTTTGAAGACTATTTCAGGAAAAAGTCCTCCAATCGATCCGCTTGATAGTTTCCGTGTGTAGGGAGAATAGTTCCAGTAATTTGTATGCAGAACTTTGGGACATCTGCAGGTCTCTGATGATTGGAAGAAAAAACAACAACAGTAACAAAAGTATTTCTTTATGAAGAAAATGGCAAAAGTAACAAAAAATACACAATACGATGACGATGTTGAAATAAGCATCGATAAGAAGAGGAAACAGAAGAAGTAGAAGAAGATAAGAAGAAGAAGAACGTTGTCGCAGCCGAAAGCAACAAGCAACCTAGAGCGCAACAACATTGGTGATTTGTCAAGCATTAATTCATCCATTCAGACGCAGTCAATTTTGTCTTTTTGCAATGGCTGGCTGCTATGCTTCTCAAATTCAAATGTGTGCCCTAGAAGACATGTACAACTAATAATAGCGACCTATCGTTGTTTGTTGCTTTTGGCTGTGGCAATAGGTGTATCATTCAAAAGGATGGTTTATAATGCTCTGATAAAATTATCAACTTACTTCCATAAACATAAGCAAATGGTCCTCTTCCTTTTCTAGTGTAAGCTGCAAGCCCTATTCTGTAGATTCCATCAACACGTAATTTCCGTAGTGTTACAGAATGGTCGTTTGGTCCAAATATATTTTCTTTTTCTTCTTGGAAATACATTTCTTCGTCCATCCATGTTACAAGCTTATATTTGAGTACGTAGCCAATCAAAATGCCGTTTACATGACCACGTGGTACTTGGCCCCAGTTAACTGTAAGCTCAGTCGTGGAAGTGAGATTTTGAACAAAAACGTTACTTGGTGGTTCAGAAGGTTCTGAAATGCACCAAAAAAAAAAAAAAAAGCATAGCAAAAATTTTTGGGAAAAAGACAGTGCGTGCAACACAAGTCTCTATTCGTAAAAATCAACTTCTAAATTCTATTTGGAAATCAGTGGAAAAAGAGCCACTCTGTGGAATCCACTGCAAATTCCTATTTATTTATTTTATTTATTTATTTTCTTGAAGAGTAAACTTTCATGATCAAAAACTGTTTACGATTTTTTCAGTTTGTTAGCATGGTTGGTCTGTTGTAGTCTGTGTAGCTGGCAGTTTAAAGCGGATAAGCCATTTCCGAGTTCTCGAAAAAGACGCATCAAGGCGAGGCTTCATGCGAATTCACGCTTGGTGGCGCGAAACGACTGACATTCTTTGATTTTTTCTGTTGCTTAAAAGTTTATTTTTACTAGTAAACTGCGAACAAGTCATAAAGAAAAGAGCGACAACAGAACAAGTCAGTCGTTTCACGCCACAAAGTGTGATTTCGCATGAAGCCTCGCCTTGATGCGTCTTTTTCGAGAACTCGGGAATGGCCTATTGCTCCTCCCTCTCCCCAGTCCCCTTTAGACCACCAGCTACGCAGCTAGGTTTGTTGTACGAACTGATGATAAGATAACTGAGGATGAACAGAGTTCAGCCAGTTACATTAATTCTCTACAAATGGTGACGCGTATACGTGATTTGGATTGCCACGTTGATGGCGGTCTCGTCAACGTCTCATCTCATCAACATCTCACTCGCCTCATCAACGAAAAACGTTAAAGCCACAAGTTAAATAGTACCAAAGTGACATGTGTTTCCCTGCCCAACCCCTATAACTTGAGCTGTTGAAAGCTATTATTGTTACTTTACCGTCGTCTAATGTCCGGACCATTGCTGTTTTGCTCTTCACGCCGCAACCTTTGGATGTCCTACCACAGATTGACACCAGGTAAAACGTAAACTTGCGAAGGTCAGGAACCCTAGCGTAGATGTCCGTCGATCCGACATTCATCTCTCTAAATGATGTCTCATATATTGCTCTATAATATATAGTGTAGCCTTGTAGAATACCATGGATGTTGCTCTCTGGTATATGATCCCATGTGATGGTTATTGATGATGAAGTCTGAGACTGGACGATGACGTTGTGGGGAGCCAGACTTGGCTCTAGTTCACAAAAATTCAAAAAGATAAAATTTGTTCAATATGTTATATAGAAAAAGCTTATGGAAATTTGAAAAATTGCCGTTCTTTAAACAAGCCTAACGCTGTTTGAGGACAATAAGTGAGTGTCTTTTCTCCTGATATTAAATATTTACAAACCCATCCTTCATGAACTGATCATTATCAGAAATAGTATAGAGATAGTTTAATAGAAGTTCAATACTTGAATTAATTTGAAAGTACAATTTTACGGCCCATAAGGCATCTTTTGGTAAATTTGCATCAAATTTGAGGGGCACTTTGCAGAAACACAAAACGTTTTCACGTGCAGTGAGGGATAACAAGCTATTGTATTTATGAAAAGTGCCCCAGAAATTCAAGAGTAAGAAACCAGTGGATTATCGTTCTATTGCCATCATATTTCCAAGCTGCCGAGTTTGGCAATAATGGAATCACTTGGATATATATAAGCCACAAAAGTTTAGCTTGCATATTTTACGATTAGATTTCTACTCACTGTCTTCATCAGTGGAAACTATGGCGGGTTCACTTGCTATTCCATTGCCATTAGCAGTAAAAGCCAGCACTCTCACGGTGTAAGAAGAAAACTTCTTCAAAGCATCGATTTCTGCAAAGGTTACACCCGCTTGCACTTTGTTCTGGAGATTTTGTTTAAATTTCTGACCAGTTTCTTTGTAAAATATTACGTAACCAGCCAAAGGTATTCCATTTAGATACTGTGTTGTAACTGGTGACCACTCTATTCGAATTCCAGTTGAGCTTATAGGACCAGAATAAGTGATGTTTGGAGCTTGGCGGGGGACTAATCAATATAAATAAAGCGAAAGCAAGTTGAAACAAAATAACTTGTAAAACCATGAAACCTAAAGTTTAGTCCATATATCTTGTGACAAGAGTTTGCTACGAGAATTATCAAACATTTCTATGTAATTTTTTAATAAGAATTCATAAAATGGACTATTCTCCTCTTTAAATATAAAGTTTGCTTCTCAATTTTACTATATTTGCGTTTTTAGGTTTTGTGGCCCGTCAAGATTGGATGCGCACGCATCCTTAAGAAAATGGCCTATTCCAACCTGCAAAAACACTTCTCCTGACTTGCCCCTAGTAGTCAAATACCAGCACTATGAGATTCTTTCTAAATGGTTTATCCAAGGGGCTCTTTATATGAAGGCGAGTTGTCCCTGCTAGCCGGGATAACTCTTTAGTTTCTTTTTTACCTTGGGGACACAAAACAAAAGAGTTATCCCGGCTAGCAGGGACAACTCGCCTTCATATAAACAGCCCCCAAGGCATTCCACCGCAACTGACCCAAATTGAAAAAAACTTTGTCGGGTTCAAAAGGTTAAAACGTCGAAGGTAAGACCGAGGAGGATTCTGGGTAAATAGTTCGTAAGGCCCATAATATGCATTGTGCATATCTATAATTCTTGAAAATTGCTGTCTTCGAGAATTCAAAGCAATGCTCGAGTTGTAACAATATCCTATGCATGTAATACTAAATATGGACCTTATTGAGTGCTTACCCATTACCCCTTTTGGTCTTACCTTCGATGATTCAACCATTTTGAACCCGACAACGTTTTTTCAATTTGGTGTATTCTGGAGTTAGCGTACTGTCAATGGGGAATACTTTGTGTCTCTCCGTATATTCGTTAAGAAAGATAATAAGAAATAAGTCCAAGTTACATGCATACCACGTGTTGGTATAATGTCTAAAAGCTGAGCAGGCAAATCGATGAATTTTCCAGATGTCAAATCCTCTTGAATTTTCAGAATTTGCAGTGAGTCCACAGCCTTATACGTGACATTGAACAAGGTTATGACACTACCTGGCCTGAATCCAACGGAAAAAGGATCATCAAAAAGAGTTTCTAATCCATCAGTTTTATCATTTGCAGTTAGCATACCTGAATTCCATAACGAAAAAGTTTGTGACAGCGCCTTCACCCTCGTAATACATGTTGAGCTAAAAAAGCATGACCATTTTCTTGTTAAAAACTAAAGAAATTCCATTGTGATTTTAAAATACATGCATTGTATTTGGAATTTTCGTTTGACTTTTCCACGTACCTCTTGTCGCGATCGGTTTGCAGTGTTACTTTATGATAAAGTAAATAAAGCACTTTATTACTTACTCTGGAGTTAAGCTTAGAAATAAGATTTCTACTTTCGGGTGAGTTGAGGTTGCTTAGATAACTACTCCACTGCTCTTCTAGCAATCTCACAACGTATATCGTTATTACCTCTGAAAGAAATATTGTATAATGAGCTTAATATAATGAGTTAGTATACCATCAAACAAAATATAAATCGTCTCTTTATAAATAGCTTTTATTATTTGGTACAGTATTGTCCACACCCGTAAAATTAAAAAAATCCATTAAATCAGAGATACATTCCGATGAATAAAAGAAATTCATGTCAAGTATACCTGGACATGGTAGATTTCCTCTGCATGGTCGTGATCCTTCTAGTTTTCCTACACAGTCAATACCACCATACATCGGCTCAGGGTTGGTGCAAGATCGCTTTCTAAACTGCAGTCCATCTCCACACGGCCTGTTACATTTTTGCCACCTGCTCCAGAGAGTCCATCCGCCGTTAACTATTTAGCAAAATATGAATTGGCTGAGAAACTTAGTGTTGCCTTTTTTCGCATGAAACGAAAGACAAACAGATAGACAGACAAATAGAAGGGAATTTTTGTGAATAAATTAATCAAACAATCAATAAATCTTGAAAACCTATTTACTTCACCCTGCATTTTTTCATTTTTGCTTCGGCTTGATTTGTTTGTTTGTTTGTTTGTTTGTTTTACTCACTTGGACATTCCTGGAAGTTACAACCCTGACTTTCAATAGGATGACACGTAATTCCATCCCTTTTTTGCTTTGAACAATAACGAGTACGTTCCCGAGATCCTCCTCCACAACTCTTGTCACAGGAACTCCACTCAGACCAAGGCGTTGTCTTACGAATCTCTGTTGTACTGTTTGTACTGTTCTTAGTGGTATCAGCTACGTCAAAGAAAAGAGAAATTATTAAAACTGAAACTGAATTAAATTTTCCGAATCGAATTTTATAAAAGATTAGAAAAAAAATCAAAATGTTTTTTGTCTTACTGTTATTGAAGGATGTAGAATTTTGTGTAACGCTTGCATTTATGGTAAACGAGATGGATACTGACAGTATAGTCGTTGCGAATGGTAGAATATATGCACTGGAAGGAGTATGGACGGTGGTTGTTAACGTTGAAGAAAGCGTCGACGTTCCAATGTCTGTACGTGTGTTTATATTGTAATTCGATGATGTTGGAAAGCCAGAAAACAAGCCACTTGTTCCTGGATGGTTGGAAATTAATGTTGTTTCAATAACAGAAGAGGTGTATATTGCGTTACTGATGGAAGGCATAATGCTCACGTATGTTTCATGTCTATTACCCTTAGAGAAAAATGTTGAGGATTTGATAATACTGGATGACAGATGTAGTGTTGGCGTAGAAGACGACAGAGAGAGTTTAGGCGTAAAAGTTTCACTTGACCTAGAGAAATCAAAACTTGTTGATAAAAGCCCTACGACAGACGGAGTTTCGAATATTGAAGTCCTTGTCCAGATGCTAGTCGGAAATATCCCAAATGTAACACTCTTTTGGGATGTTTTGTCATGGAAAACTCTGGTGTGAGATTTGGCTTTAGAGGTCGCAACATATGCACTCCAGCTGGAGATAACGCTGTGCACAGAAACGTACGAACTCGAATGTAAATAACTCGGGGGTACAACACTTTTTGAATAAACAAACGACGCTGAAAAAATCGTTACTGTGGAATAAGTAATGGAACTGGAGAAACCAGATGATAACAAAGGTGTTTCCCTTGATAGTTGGATACTTTTAGAAAATTCAGGTGAGCTCGGAGTTACAGTTGTTGCAAGATGACCAAATGGAGTAATTTTTCCCGAAGAATATCCTAATGAGCTTCCGAGTTTGATACTGGATGAGTTCTCTACTAAGCTTAAAGCCATGTTCCTTACTGACAGATAGCCTGAAAGCGTTAAAGGTGTGGTCGAGAAATATCCAGATAAAGTTGGAGTGACACTACTTATAAAGACTGAGGAATATTCTGATAAGCTTGAAAACATTCTGCTCGTACGATATTGAGACATGGTGCCCGAAGAATATCTTGATGAAACTAAAAAAACACTACCAGTAAAATGCGACAATCCAGAGGGTGTAGGACGTAAGGAAAAACTGCTTGACAAATGTTCTGATGAATATGAAGAATAAAACAATGAGCTCGAAGGCATGATACTTGATAAATATGTGTTACTTGTAGACTGTGCTGGACTCGAAGATGTGCTGTTTAATGATAAGGAAGTCGAAGATAATGTGTTGGCGATATGTATTGTTGAAGTTAGGGCATTTGTAAAAAAAGACGACAAAATTGGGAAGTTCTCTGACAAACTCGAATGTATTTTTGATGAAGTAGGTAAAATGAAGGATGTTTCTGACAGTATTGAGCTGTGGTAAGATGTACCTTTTTCTGGCCGTATAGTATCATTGTTTTTTGTTCTACTTAAAGACAATATCCAAGCACTGTAGGATGAGCTGCTTGTTGGCAAAATAGATGAAATATAAGATGCAGTTCTCGTAGAAGAAATATGGTTGGGTTTACTTGATGTTAATAGAGGGGAGAACGGGTGAATTGTGCTAACAGTTAGCAAAGTGGAAACGCCGCTAAATGTACTACTTGAATACCAAAAGACACCGCGTGCCGTTTGACTTGCTAATATAGTTGATAAAAAGTAACTACCATTGCTTCTGGATAACGTTGTACTGCTTTTTGGCAATTCAGAATCACTGTAGAAAGAAGTTTTTGACAAAGATGTTATGTGGAGTCCGCTGCTTGTTGAAATATGACTAGTCAAGAAAGAGGAATTACTTGATAACCTATAGGAAGCATTGCTGTCTTCTGATGACAAAGAATAACCACTAAAAAGCAAACTGGTTGCAGAGGAAATTTTGGAAAATCTGTGCCAAGAGCTGCTTTTGGACACATTAGAAGCACTGTAAGGCATATTGGAGACACTATAAGGTGATATAATTGAACTTGAATACATAGAGTATTTTGAACTGCGTGAAAGTATAGTAGAGGCGCTGTAAGGTAAACTGCTTGTTAATATATTAGAGGTATGGTAAAGTTTTCTGCTTGAAGACATAGTAGAGACAGCTGATGGGACACCAATTGAGGAAATACTATAGACAATATGAGGCACGTTGCTTCTTGGATTAGTACTATAAGGTGTGTTGCTTGAAGACGAAGTAGAAGCACTGTAAGTTAAACTGCTTTTTGGCATGGTAGAAACAATGAAAGGTGTGTTGCTTGTCGAAAGAAGAAACGCAATAAAAGACGTTCCACTAGTTCGCATGGTAGAGTCACTGGGTAGCGTGCTGCTTCTTGGCACGGCATCGTAAATACCGCTACTTGAAGACATAATAAAGGTACTGTAGTAGGAACTACTTGTTGGGATGATAGAAGCATGGACGTTGTAAGGTGTGCTGCTTGTTGGCATGTAAGAGTCACTTTGAAGTGTGCTGTTTTTTGATGTGGTAGAGTTAGGTGTGCTACTTGAAGGCATAATAAAGACACTGTAGTGTGAACTACTTGTTGGGATGATAGAAGCATGGACGTTGTAAGGTGTGCTGCTTGTTGGCATGTAAGAGTCACTTTGAAG
>JAAAQI020166338.1:0-24176 GCA_011800005.2 Stichodactyla mertensii | reverse complement strand
TTAACTAAGTTACTTTCATATAAGATGGAAGAAAACACCGTCAAAATGGGAAAAATTTCGTATAAGTAGCACTTTAATCATGTAGCAGCAATTTGATTATTATAGTTCTACTAAATGTAAAACACTGCTACTGATTCTTTTTATTAGACCTGATTTAAAATTGATTCTAATGAGTGCAACACTGAATGCAGAGATGTTTTCTTCATATTTTGGTGAGTATATTTGACAGAATATGGGCAGCTTTGTTTCACATTCCTTCTCTGGGTAATAGTGACAATTAGTGTCCTCAGCAACCTCTTGGCTAACAAACAGTTGTTATTTATGGACTGTTGGTTGGGTATTGGCTGATTGCTCAATATTTGTCAGGTGACAGGTCAAAAGGAAGTGCAATTCCTCACTCTTACCCCTTGTTTGTTTCATCCAGGTGACTGTCCTATGGCTCACATACCAGGATTTACATTTCCTGTTAGAGAATATTACATTGAAGATGTCATTGAGATGACAAGGTAGGCCACATTTGTTGGTCTAGTGTTATTTGAAAATGCCATAACTACCAGTCATGATGATCAACAATTCATTCAGTAATTCATTAAAGCCTCATTTGCATAAAAGTAAAAGTGCTTATACTTTAAACTTGTTTGCATATGCTTTTATGCAAATGTAATTTCTATCCAAATGCAAGGGTCTAATGTTGAAACTTTATGTCCTGTCCTGTTTAAGGTTTCAGAATGAAGAGTCATCCAGAAAGCAAGAAAATGGACCAAGATGGAAAAGACAATCTGGTGTAAAAAGCTGGGCAAAGAAAAGAAGAGCAGAAAAGATGGCATTTGGTCAAAAGGAGGATGAGAGACAACAAGATGTTGATGATGAAGAAGTGCAGTGGAGGGAATACCTTAATAGTATTAAATCAAGGTACATTAATAATTTTATAGATAACCTTATCATCTAATCATAAATAGGTATTAAAGAGTTTCATCAAGCTCAAAATTAACTCCAATAAAAATGTGAGTTCTGCTTAGGTTGTCGTACAACATATGTCTTAAGTGACCTGGGTACAAACTTACCATTTTCAAATACCATCTGTGGTCTTGCTCTCGGTATGAGTTCCCTCAGTGTAGCTCAGTGATTAGAGTGCCTGACTGGTATCTAGAAGGTCATGGGTTCAAGCCCCATCAGGAATAGGATTTTTATCCAAGTTTTTATTATTGAATGATGAAATTCTTTAACATCAATTTAACCTACACCAAATTGAAAAAATGTTGTCAGACTCAAAAAGGTTAAATCATCAAAGGTGAAATTGAGGAGGATTCTGGGTAAATAGTTAATGAAGCCCATTATATGCGTTGAGCATTGCTATAATTCTTGAATATTGCTTTCTTTGAGAATTCCAACCAGTGTTTGAGAATTGCAACAATAACCAATATCCTATGCATATAATATGGTATTATACTATGCTATAATCCTCAATTACTTTCTTCTAGAATTCTAAGCAATGTTCGAGAGTTGCAACAATAACCAATATCCTATGCATATAATATGGTATTATACTATGCTATAATCCTCAATTACTTTCTTCTAGAATTCTAAGCAATGTTCGAGAGTTGCAACAATAACCAATATCCTATGCATATAATATGGGCCTTATAAAGTGCTTACCCATAACCCATTTTGGTCTTACCTTCTATGATTTAACCTTTTGAACCTGACAATGTTTTTTCAATTTGGTGTATACTAGGCTGCAATTGCAACATTTACTAACATATCATTTAATAATTTTATGCAAACCATTCACTTCAAAGTTTCTTATAATTTGATTTACTTTGACTTCTCTCCCAGAATGAATTCCTTCTCTTAAATGAAAAAAAGCCTGTGAAAATAGCATAATAAATTTTTCACTTGTTCACATTTTCTTTCTTATTATGTAATCTTTTTTAGATATTCTCAATCAACATTGGATTGTCTGGAAAACATGAGTTTTGACAGCATCAATATTGATCTTGTAGTGAAACTGATAACACACATCTGTGCAAACTTAGAGGTGAGATCATTCAAGTTTTATTTCTTGTTGTTGTACGTAGTTAGGTTTATTAATTGTGGTGTTATTTGTATGACTAGGATGGTGCAATCTTGGTGTTTCTTCCTGGGTGGGATGATATTAGTAAACTACATGACAGTCTCAAGAGTACAAGAGTCTTCTCTACAGGTATTGGTGCTCTGTGCTTGACCTTAATTTTGTTTATCACTGATCTTTGGGCTGGTGGAGCTGAGAAGATACTAGCTGAGAGATACAGTAACCCATTGGCTGGTGGTTCTCAAGTTTTACTAGCCTGAAGACAATTTTTACTAGTCACAGACGAGTGGACTATCACTAAAGCTGAGCGTTGTCTAAGGCCTGTGCAAACACGGCTAACATTTTTGGCCAACATTATCCAAACTTTTTGAGGCCAACATACTGACAGCAATTCCATGTTGTTACTCAGCACCTTGAACAGTTAGCATATGCAGTTAGACTTAAAGGAGACAATGTTGGATTTGTAAAAGTTTTCACCATGAGAAGCATGGGTGGTGTTTGCTGGTAAAGCATTGCCTCTCACCACTGTGGTCATGGGTTTGATCCTCAGATTTATCACATGTCAGTAGAGGTGTTTGTTGGTTCTCTCCTGTGATTTGAGGATTTTACTCCAGGCTTTCTGGTTTTCCTCCCTCCAAGAAAACCATCTTCTAAGTTCCAATTCATTCTTGGAATGAGAGCCACAGTTCATTAGCTCAAAGCTATAAAGTACTACCCCCATAAAAGGACCTTTTACCAAATGGTGTTTTTTTTGCTTTATTACTTTTATTGAACATAAATCAATTTCTCTTTATTTCTTTCTAGATAAATATTTGATAATTCCTTTGCATTCCATGATGCCAACAGCAACCCAACGTGAGGTAAATAACTAATCTGCTGAAACAATCTGTCAAATTAAAAAGTATCATGTGTTTCATCAAAGTTCTAACTTCTTTGCTTCTATCTAGACCATAAACTAATTATTTTAAAAAAAGTTAATAGGAAATTTCTTTTGTGTACACCAAACTGCCTGAGTGTATCACTCTTGATGAGTTTAATACTGACTTATTGTAGATATATTTTTTGATACATGTATTTACTCCAAAAGTTATCAATAGGTAATAGCATGTATATTTTTTGTTCTTCTGCATGTAGGTGTTTGATCGACCTCCACCTGGTGTCAGAAAAATTGTGCTTGCTACGAATATTGCTGAAACTAGGTAAGCACTGTCAAATTGTAATCAGACGATTATTACATGGATATATTTGTCTGTTGATGTGGGATATCCATCTTCATTCATTTTATAATAATTTAACTTTGTACGTTTATAGATTAATTAGCTCACAATGGATCATAAATGTTACCTCTTCTTTACAGTATTACTATCGATGATGTTGTGTTTGTAATAGACTGTGGAAAAGTCAAAGAAAAGGTACGTCAATTTTGTTGGTACTTGTCGACAGTATCCTAGAGGTATATCAGTGGTAAATAGGCTTTAAAAGAGAGCATTTAATTGACCTATATCACTATGACGTCATATCAAAACAATCTATTGTTTAAATGCTAAGGATCATGGTCAAGGGAGGGGGACAAAACAGTTACAACACAATGAAAATCAATATGAAATGCATTTTGTGGACTGTAGAAAAGCAGTAACAGGCAGTAAATATTGTGTATTACACATCAGTACATCTTATATTTGGAAACCAGACAATTTGATAATAAACTTTTCTTAGCAGAGCAAGTTTTGTTCGATTTTATTATTTCAGACAATTCTGTCCCCCTAATAAACAAGCCGTGACATCATAATGATATAAGGCAATTTAAAATTATCATTTTTTAATTTGTTTATTTGTTGTATTGATTATTGCCGCAAGCTCACTCATCAACTTACTCTCTCAATCAGTGATAGCTGTACCTCTCATTGGTTGCCATAGCAACCCTCAACAGCACTTCACTGTGTAACCTACACATGTATTGTATCTTTCTTCAGTCATATGATGTTTCACGAAAAATCTCATGTCTAATGCCAGTATGGATAAGCAAGGCTTCTTCTCGACAAAGGAGAGGGCGAGCAGGAAGGTAGTTATTTGAAAGGCTGTATTAGCAGGTGCATAGTTTTGTACTTTTTTAAGAATACTGATGAACATGTAATTTTTTTTCAGAGTTCAGCCTGGCCATTGTTTTCATTTGTTTACTGAGTTTCAAGCACAAAAAATGATTGACTATCAGCTTCCTGAAATGTTACGCACTCCACTGGAAGAGCTATGTCTGCAGATCAAGGCATGCAACCTAAGTCCTGATTTTTAATACTCTACAATGTATATGTGCAATGAAAGTGGAGGGAGTAACAATTTTAATCTCCATCAGTTCCAGGTTTCACAGGTATACAATGCATTAATGTGTATTATTGTCATTATTAGATCCTAAAGCTGGGTATGGTTGGCAAGTTCTTGTCTAAAGCTTTACAGCCACCTTCACCTGAAGCTGTTCAAATTGCACTGGATACATTAAAACAGTTGGTAAGTGAGGTGGTCCCATCTTACAGTTAATTTCATATAACTTTGCCCATGCTGGTTGCAAAGTTCGTTGGGAAATTCCGAAGTATGTTACGAAGTTCGCAAATATGTTGGCAATTAGCCAGTGTACTTGCAAACTTCAAAACAAGCCTGGCCGCCTGGCGCGGACGTTCAGAAATATCATTTTTACGGAACTAAACTACTAAATATTCTAATTTTATTGATCTCAGTTGATTAGAAATCTTTATAAGCATCAAATATTTTCTTCATACTTCATATTATTTGGTGAAAATAATATGCACTTCCGAAAATAATTATGACCTTCCGTGGTAGGCAAGTTGGAAACTTTGTTTTGAAGTTCGTAAGTAGACTGGCTATATGCCAACTAATTAACGAACTTCGTTACATGTACATACTTTGGAATTTCCCAACAAACTTCACAGCCCACATGGGCAAAGTTATGTGAAATTAACTGTAACCTGTCATCTAGTTAGATCAGTCTTGCATGGCCTTTGAATGTATTTACATACTACTAATCAGTGGTCATTGATTGGTTTGTTTAGAATGCATTAGATCATGAAGAATCTCTAACTCCACTGGGCTATCATTTGGCCTCATTACCTGTTGATCCTCGTATTGGAAAGATGATTTTATTTGGTGCAATATTCTCCTGCCTTGATCCTGTCTTGACCATTGCTTCAACTTTGGGATTCAAAGAACCTTTTGTTTTTCCTCTGGTAAGGAAAATGTTTCTTTCCTTCTTCCATCAATCCCACCTCCAATCCATTTATGATCCCATCAATGCATCCATCCATCTATCCATCCCACCATCCATTCTTTCATTCATTCCCTGCATAACTCCCATTCCCTCCAATACGATCCCTTCATTCTCCTACCCCTTTATTTATCATTTCAGATGCTCACTTGTTTGTTGACCATTGCCACAGTTTCCATTTCAATGAGTCCTTTTTTCAAGTTGTTTTTCATCTTTCTTATTTCTTTATCCCATTAATTTACCTTTTTTTTGCAAAACATCTCAGGATAAAAAGAAACAAGCAGATAGGGTTCGAATGAAGTTTGCTGGTGAAACAAGGAGTGATCATTTGGCTGTACTTTATGCTTACAAGGTAGATTAGCCAAAAACCTGCTTAATTCCATGATGTCTATTGTCCTGCTCTACAGAGCAGAGCTCACATGACTGTGAAAAGCTTGCAGCAAGGTTGGTCCCATAAGCATTCCTTGCTGTGACCATGATATTTTCTAGAACTTTGATGTGCCTTACAATGCCTTGGCTGTGTCATGACCATGTTTGTGCCATAAGCTTTTCACAGTAATATGAAATTTGTTCTATTTGTTATACCTCCTTCCTTTCAGGGCTGGGAGAAAGCCAAACGTCATAACAACGATGGTTCATACTGCTGGGAAAATTTCCTTTCCAAACAAACACTCAAGGTGATCACTGTTTGCCACACATACGTAACATGAGCTTTTAGGCTACCTGTGTGACCTGACATACAGAATTCTTTGCATGATTTTAGATGTTGAGTGAAATGAAGCTGCAGTTTGCTCGCCTTTTGTGTGACATTGGGTTTCTTGAGAACTCAAATCCTAAGGATACAACAGCCAATCATAATTCAGGTTGGTAGAAATATACCATAATCATACACTTGTTCTTGAGTTCCCTCAGACTATCTTGTACTAGAAACTCTGCAGTGTATAATCCTACAAGATCTTGCTACAGTTTTTCACCAAAGAACGTTTTTGAAAGTGGTCCATTCTGAACATTTTCTGCTGTTATGAGCCAGGAATCTTGTTTACATAGTACAATAGCACCTGCATGTAGGCTTCTTGTTGTTTTTAAAGTCAGGAGTCAGTGATCTTTTTATTAATAACCAGCATTATTTTAGACAATCTTAAACTTGTGAAAGCTGTCTTATGTGCTGGTCTGTACCCTAATGTGGTTAAAATTGAACACCATTTCAAATTAAAACGGTAAGTAAACTCGTGGAAAAACTATCATACAATGGAATTGCTCAAACTGAAGCTAAGGTTCTGATCACTAAACGGACAGACGAGGATGTGACAAGGTCCCAGGTCCCCATTTTAGGATCAAAGAGGAGCCTGAAGGGTGAAATAGGAACTGGGATTTGCATATTTTGCCCTGGAGAAAATGGGATTTAGGGCGCTGGGAAAGGAAAGGGAAAAAACAACAAAATGGGAACGGGAAAATGTTTTTAAAGAAAAGCGTTTGGGATTTGGCTGCGAAGTGGGATTTGTTAAAAAATTTGTTCGTGAAAATAGACTTTCAAAGTTTTAGACTGTGACGTCATAGGTGTTCATGTATACACACTCTAATAGTACCAACCACCTCCTCTCCATGTTTGAATGGAAGATGTACATGACTTATAAAAATGCTAAAAAGAAAACGCAAAAAAATTGTAGGGTCTTGGGATATTTGACAGCATATGAAAGCTATGGAAAATTTCAGTTCTCAAAGTTATTGAAAGAGATTTATGAATGTTTTATTTTCATTCAGTCCACCTAAAATGTTCACAAGAGAGGATGGTAAAGTTGCCTTACATCCCAAGTCTGTTAACGTTGAAAATGTTGTGTATGAAAACAACTGGCTGATTTACCACCAGAAGATGAAATCATCAAAGGTATTGTTTATGGGTCCTTTTAAAGTGTTGATGAAGAAGATGATTACTATGATGATGATTATTACTATGATGATGATGATTACTATCATGATGATGATGATTACTATCATGATGATTGCTATGATGATGATGATTGCTATCAGTAGTAATAATACGAACACATAAATAGGAGTTTATTTATTCTTGTTATCTTCTGGCGTAAATAACGGAAAAGACTGTTCTTATATCGATTGCTGGTCTTGTCAGGTGTTCATTCACGATACTACCATGATATCTCCCTACCCCCTTCTGTTCTTTGGAGGAGAAATATCAGTTCTGGTTGAGGAAGGACATGAGATTATTGCAGTAGATGACTTCATACGTTTTCGGTCTCCCAGGAAAATTGCCAACATGGTTAAGGTCAGTTAGTAACTGAATGAACACTGTCATCACGGGTTAATAGAGCAGATTTCATTTGAGTGGGAAGCTTCAGTACTAACTTACAGCACGTACACTGTACGGTATGCAGTAATACTGAAATTGGCTTCCCATAAGAATGGTTATCGTTTGAGTTGGAGACATGCAGTGCTGACTTACAGCACGTACACGGTACGGTATGCAGTGGCACTGAAATGGCTTCCCATAAGAATGGTTATCGTATGAGTTGGGGACTTACGGTACTGACTTAGAGAATGTACACTGTACGGTATGCAGTAACACTGAAATGGATTCACATAAGAATGGTTATCGTATGAGTTGGAAACGTACAGTACTAACGTACAGCACGTACACGGTACGGCATGCAGTGGCACTGAAATGGCTTCCCAGCTTCCATCGCTTTTGTTTAGTCATCTAGTCACAGCGCGTGGTTACTGTTAACACATTTGTGGTATCGTTTCCCATTCATAAGAAATCCACTCTATAGTGACGTCACATATACTGACATACACTCTACATACTCCTTTTTTTGTTCGTGTTTGTTACAAAAGCCAAGAGGAACTAACAGAAATTACACAATGTCAAAAGAAAAAATTATTATATTAACTTTTTATACATACATTAAGTAGTAGTTTTATTGTGTATTTTATTTATTTGTTTATTTTTATTAGGAATTACGAACTCAGTTGGATAAACTACTCGAGAGAAAGATCTCTCAGCCAGATCTAAGGCTTACTGTAGGATCGTCAACAGAAGATAGTGGATCTATGCTGCTTCGTGCTATAATCGACCTGATAACCACTGAAGAATCAAAAAACTGGGTCTGTTGAACTGTTTAAACCCCTGTACTCTTGTCTAATGCATTAAAATATTAAGAAATTGAACTCCATTGTTCTTCTAAGTTTCTAGAGGTTATATGTTGAAGCCATTTTGTCTTTCTTTTTACAGAAAAGACGTCGTGCCACAGAAGAGAGAGACGAGATTAGTCAGTCAAGCCCAAGTTTTGGTTAAAAGGAAACTTTACGTTTCCCGTCATAGTTTCAGTTATTTTCATTAAATGCTACACACGCTTCAGATATAAACAATATTTAGTGTATTTGAGAGACTAAAGGAAATGAATATAGATTGGAAGCTTAGTGCTAATCCTTAAGGACAAAAAAGAGAACATGTAAATGATATGTTTCATTATTGTACATTGTAGAGAGAATACGTACAAAATGTTTTTAGTAAGTTATTTAAAAATAAAACAAAAAAATATATTCGCTTTGATAAGAATGTAATTCAAAGATCATGAAAAACGAAACAAAAATACTAGTAAACGAATAAGATGAAAAAATAAACTGGGAAAAATTATGCGCACGTCCCAGCTGTGTTGCTTGGAGCCCGGGCACGAGTTGGCCTGGCCTTGGTTTCCTAGCAACAACGGTTGTGATTCAAACTTCAAAATGGCGGACTGGCAAGAGTTAGACAAAGAAAAGATGAACAAAAAGAACTACAAGAATTAGTGTTTTGATGCTCTAGCACTCACCAGCTAATAATGGAACAACGAATTGGACCTCTTACGTTCTTTTCGAACTTCGACTCGGGAAATTTAGCCAAGGTTGAACGGAAACAAGACGATGAAAACACCGAAGAAGAGAACAGCACAAACGTGCCATGTCTTCCTGTCCCTGACTATGAATACAATGTCTGGACCTGGCCGGATGCAGCTGGAACAGAGTTTGAAAACCTCAACAGAACGTGGTTTCATTTTGGGGTGAAAGGGGGTCCACCTGGCAAGCTGTTGAAGATTAATATTATGAATTTGAATCGTCAAGGAAAACTTTACAGTCAAGGAATGAGTCCTTTTGTCAAGGTGCTCCCGGGGAGGAATAAGTGGGAAAGGATTCGTGAAAGACCTACATATGAGGTACATGAAATAATTTAGTTATCTGATATATATTACAGTAATTAAATCAAGATATTGTGTCATGTCTATCTCTAGAATTTATGGTTAACCAAGCATTTTTCAATTAATTGAAAAAAGATGTTTGTACAATGATAAACAATGCACTTAATTATTATTTATCAAAACAAGTTAAAATATTTGATTTGTATGTTTATTTACCAGGAATATATATATTTTTCTAGACAGTTGATGGCCAGTTTATTTTATCATTTACGTATCGTTTTCCTGATCAGCGGAATTCAGTGCACTATTTTGCCTTCTGCTATCCTTATTCATATTCTGAGCTACAAACACAACTGGAATCCCTGGACAAAATATATGACTCCTGTAAGAAAATGACACCTTTGACACCAAGCAGTTCTATCTATTACCACCGGGAACTATTATGTAAATCACTGGATAATTTAAGAATGGATCTTTTAACAATAACATCTTGTAAAGGAATGACAGAAGAGAGAGGGGCAAGGCTTGATGGACTTTTCCCAGATCTAGATACTCCAAGAGCTCATAGGTTTAAAGGAAAAATGGTAAGATACTTTTGGATATGAGTGCTGCCACAATTTAAAAAAAAGCTGTATAGTTTAAAGTTGGATTTTGAGGTGAAGTCAAAACAGTAATATAACTTTTCTTTGTTTTGACAGGTATATTTTTTAAGTGCTCGAGTTCATCCTGGAGAGACTCCTTCCAGTTTTGTATTCAATGGGTTTCTAGACTTTATACTAAGACAAGAAGACCCAAGAGCTGTGGCACTTTGCGACCAGTATGTCTTTAAACTGATTCCTATGTTGAACCCAGATGGTGTAAAGAGAGGTCATTACAGAACAGATTCTCGTGGTGTAAACCTTAATAGGGTATATCTTGACCCTGATCCTGGATTACATCCTACAATATATGCTGCTAAATCTCTTATCATGTATCATCATCATAAAACAGATCATGAAATAAAGAACAGAGTTTGTTCTTGTGCTGGAAGGAAGAATTCACTTACAGATAATGAAAAGAATACCTTGACTTCATTGACTAGTTCTCTCAGTTTGGATGAAAAGGACAAAAGATTATCTCCTGAGGGTGAGGAAAGTAAGAGAGAAGTTGATATGCCTCACGATAATATCACTGTCATTTCAGCAGGATCACCAGAATTTGTGGATTCAAAAACAAATGATTTGACAAATGGAATAAATACAAGCATAGATAACAAAATAGAAAACTCGGAACCTTTAACAGATAAATCAAACTTGAATGATACAGTTGATAATAAGCTAGATGAATCAAATGCTAATAATAAACTAGGTGATGAAAGAAAAGAAGTGTCTGACATTTCACAGAATAAATCACCATGTAATTGTTTGACAGAAGACGAATCGAGGACAGGGGATTTGGCATTTTATGTGGATCTTCATGGCCATGCATCCAAGAGAGGCTGTTTTGTTTATGCAAATTACATGGAAAATGAAGATGACTACATTCAATCCATACTTTACCCTAAACTTATGTCCATCAACTCGGCCAACTTTGACTTTACTGGGTGTAACTTCACCGAGAAGAATATGTATTCAAAAGACAAACGAGATGGCATGTCAAAGGAGGGCAGTGGAAGAGTAGCTATATTCAAGGCAACATCTATTGTACACAGGTCAGTATGATACACTAAGAAGCTACTGTATCAAGGTTGAATTGTTGGCCCTCACCTCCCCTCCCCTTGACTTCAGATGTCTGTGGACATGAGTTTTCTGGAACTACACATTGGTAATCATAATAATATATTTAATATTTAAAATGACTTTTATTTGGGTTTGAATCCCACTTGAGTCGGGGTATTTTTCCCCTTATCTCTTGTATAAGGGTGTGCAACCAGGCACATCAGCTTACCTTGTTTCTCTGTTTCATTATAAGTGCCAAGTGGCTTAATTCATAAATCTATTTTATTTGGTTGTTTGATTAATTGCTTAGCTACACACTGGAATGTAACTACAACAGTGGCAGAATGTTAAACCCAGTTCCACCAGCAACATGTGATAATGGCAGGGCTACACCCCCTCCTCCACCAGGCTTTCCACCCAAGTTTACAACTGAGATATATGAAGAGGTATAAACATTGAGTAATTCACAGTGTGCAGTTGATTTCATATGATTGTGAAAACTCTTGGTGCAGGAAATGATACATCTGTTGATTCAATGATAAGACTACTGGCAGCTTGCTGCTCAATTGGGATGGTCAAATAAGGTGCTTTCATGGCCAAAACACATCTGAGTTTTTCACAGTCATGAAATCAACTGCTCATTAACCAGAAAAAACTGTTTTTTCATCGAATCGTTATTGATATCATCACTAATTAAGTTAGATGCTATAGGTTGGAAGAGCATTGGCTGTAGCAGTCCTAGATATAAAGAACTCTAACCCTTGGTCACGCCTTCCGACTAGTGAGTTTAGCTCAGTAGAAGGGGTGAGGAATTGGGTTCAAAGGTTTGTCAAAAGTGCCAAGAATGCTCCATCAGTTCCCAAGAAACTGTCAAGGGCTGTTACCAAAACATCAAGGTAACTATTACAATTAAAAGGAGAAAATGATGTTTAAAGGATTGATTGAGTAGAGTGCAGTCAAATTGATAATAGATATTAAACAGAAAACCTTATCTTCATAATTACTAACACAAATTTGGTTTGATTTGTAGTATAGTGGCAGGTGCAACTGCAAGCACTCGTCAGAAGTTTTGTTCAACATTCAAGAGCACATCATCTAGTGAACTGTCAGGTGAAACATTGTCTGCTGCTGCACAGAAGATTACTGAAAGAATGACTCAGAATATCAGTGCTGGTAATTAATGCATTAATATTAGTCCTGTTTTAGAGCTTTACAATAAATGTTTTTTTTTCTTAGGAGACCTATTTTCAGACTTGTGTACAATATTATTTTTATTATAAGATTATTTCCTTTGTATAGCATCTAAGAAAGTACTTGATGAGCCTAAAATGCCAAAAAGAATCTTTGCTGCTCCAAGATGGTTATCACAGACAATAACTGGCTTACCAACCACCCGTAGTAGTGTAAAATACTCTTCCCTCCTGGTAAAGGATCCCCTCATCCTCCAGAAGGATCCCGTAGTAGTGTGTAATACTTCTCCCTCCTGGTTAAAGATCCCCTCATCCTCCAAAAGGATCCCGTAGTACTGCATAATACTCCTTCCTCCTGGTAAAGGATCCCCTCATCCTCCAGAAGGATCCCGTAGTAGTGTGTAATACTCCTCCCTCCTGGTAAAAGATCCCCTCATCCTCCAGAAGGATCCTGTAGTAGTGTAAAATACTCTTTCCTCCTGGTAAAAGATCCCCTCATCCTCCAGAAGGATCCCGTAATAGTGTAAAATACTCTTTCCTCCTGGTAAAGGATCCCCTCATCCTCCAGAAGGATCCCGTAGTAGTGTATAATACTCTTTCTTCCTGGTAAAGGATCCCCTCATCCTCCAGAAGGATCCCGTAGTACTGCATAATACTCTTTCCTCCTGGTAAGGATCCCCTCATCCTCCAGAAGCATCCCGTAGTACTGCATAATACTCTTTCCTCCTGGTAAGGATCCCCTCATCCTCCAAAAGGATCCCATAGTACTGCATAATACTCTTCCCTCCTGGTAAAGGAGGACTCAGAATATCAGTGCTGGTAATTAATACATTAATATTAGTTGTGTTTTAGAGCTTTACAATAAATGTTTTTTTGTCTTAGGAGACCTATTTTCAGACTTGTGTACAATATTATTTTTATTATAAGATTATTTCCTTTGTATAGCATCTAAGAAAGTACTTGATGAGCCTAAAATGCCAAAAAGAATCCTTGCTGCTCCAAAACGGTTATCACAGACAATAACTGGCTTACCAACCACCAGGATGTCTGTGAATAGGAAGATTAGTCCTGGAAGCAATACAGACAACCAATCTGTGGCTATGGGCAATGGTTCTCTCAGAACACAGGTATAAGGAGATAATTATGAAAATGTATACCCATCTTCATAAACTTCATTTATTAAAAGATCTCACAGATGGTACAATAAACACTGGCATTTACATATTACTAACTTCTTGCAGGTGCCAAAGAACAAAGAACAGCCACGAGTATCATTGGATCTTCCCAAAACAGTAAGTAAACTAATACATAAATTGCATCACTTAGAATATTCCAGGCATTTCTGTATTCTCTGGCAGTTTTTGTAAAGCATAATGTTAATGGTACTTATTTTGTAAAGTATAATGCTTATTGTACTTAATTTTATTTAATTCCTAGGGGCCAGCACTTCGTATTCCTAAACCAAACCAGATACTTTCAGCAAACATCAAAGCTCTTTCTTGTCCGGGTGATTTAAGGACAGGGTAAGAACATATGAAATGCATAATCTTCCTTGATGCAAGTTTACACAACTGGCATAGTGAATGCTGTGTTGGATTATAAATAAATACACTTTTGTTTAAGCAGGGTAACTAGAGTTACATGGCATAATTTTCATCTAGGCCTTGAGATCGAATTAGGATTTGAAAGTTGATTTTTGCAGAGGGAGGAAAAGTGTCTGATCTAAATTAATTCTCAAACCATGAATAATTCTAGACAAAAATTGGCCAAATTTTCTGCTAATTAAGATCACATATCCAAACCACCGTCACAGTAGTGATTTACTTTGTTTTCTCCTCATTAATTATTCATGAGTTTTGTAAAATATTATACTAATGACAGTTAACAATCAATAAGCTAGGATGGATTGAAAAGAAAATTAAACTATAGGGAATTTAAAATTATATATTCATCTCTTTCATTTTCAATGCATGTTTGAATGTATCTTTTATTGGTTGTCCTATACAGTAGGAGTAACCAGGTTGATGTACATAATCAGTTTGTTGGCTTGCAACCAAGAAAAACAGCTACAACAAGACCCAGTGGAGGAAGTGCAAGTGACGAAGAAAAAAGAAAACTTTCCTTGAGTAAAAAGAAGAATGGAAAGAAAAAACAAGGTATTTTTTCCAAAAAGCTAAAGTATACAAAACAAAACTCCTGACTATTCTGGATTTATCATCAAATATTTAGTGCTTATAAACCATTTTGCAATATTCTCAGAATTGATTCCATGTGAAGTGACTTGTTGAATGACACAAAAATTTCATATAGTTTGCTGCTTCCTGATGCTATAAAGGTTTATTCCTGTCATATGTTAATGACTGTGATGTAAGAGAAGGAATTTATACCTATTTATTGTTCCTCATACTTAATCAAAATGCTGGGTATATTGTGCAAACTAATCAGCTATAATTTTTGTAGAAGGCCTGCATAAAACGAGATGCTTTCAAATTTTATCTTTTATGTACCAGAGTTTAGTTTTGTATTTTTAATGAAAATCCTTCCGATAGATACGTCACAGTCATTAGCATCTGGCAAGAATAAACCTTTATAGTATCAGGAAGCATCAGTCAAACTATGTGAAATTTTTGGGTCATTCAACAATTCACTTCATATAGAATCAATTCTGAGAATATTGCAAAATGGTTTATAAGCACTTTAAGAATTAGACTATGAGTTTGTTTTAGTAGAAACCCAATAGCATACTACTTTCAAATTCATACCAATATTTATTGATTTAAATGGGGTTTTTTAGCACAAAACACCAGCTTTTTCACTACTCACTAACTATCACTTGGTAGTTAGCCAATCAGATTTCAGGATTCATAATAGTATGCTAGTACATTTCTAATAAATATAAATAGATAGAAAGAAATGTATGTCTTCTTTTAGGAAAACCTGATGATCTGGTGAATGGATTTGCAGCTTGTCCACCAGATACAAAACCAAAAAGGTAAATATGATTATATGATAAGTACAGTCAACAAACTTCACGCATGAACACAAAACATGAATATTTGAAATAATATTTGAATATTCAAAATAATAATTGAATCTTTGTTTGATTATTCAGTTATTGAAATAAAGAATTTAATACTTTTTTAAAATTTTCATTATATAATCCAAAAATGAAATATTTATTTTATGCTTGGATTAATAGTTCAACAAAAATTCTTCAAATCTACAGATATATATATACACAAATGTTTATTTGAATCTTGGAATATTCAATTTAAATCTTGGAATATTCATTTGAATATTTGTAGAATTGTACAAAGTGTGTTTGTGTGTGAAGTTCATTGACTGTAAAGTGTTTAACACAAAGGTCTTGTACATGCAGTCATTATTGGAGAACTTAACTTTGCATGATAATATCTATATGCATCAGGTCAAGTGAAGTAGACCCCATGATATCAAAGAAAGCTACTGGAACTGGTAAAAGAGGAGAAACTACAGGATCTCTCTTACAACGGACAAACTCCAAAAACAAAATACTGGTAATTTTATTGAACAATTATTTGTTCTGCGTTCCTTTAGCTCTAAAACAGTGTCAAATAATTGAGTAAGGACCCAGGAATGGTCTGCTGATAAATGATCTTCTTACTATCAGTATTTCTTGATGAAGTAAATTGTGATTGACATTATGCTAATAATTATCTATTGTTTATTAACAGATCAATAGTAACTTAAATTCATGTGAGGTTGTGGACATAACAGAGCTACCACAATCATTATCTAATCAACCAATAGCATATTGGGTGGATGCCTAACCAGATATGAAAAAAGAGTAGGCTAACATCATACAGTGCCTTTTGATTCAGATTAATATTTATGAAACAAAAAAGTATTTAGTGGTTTATTAGAAAACATTAAATATATTTTTTCTGTTTTGTGTATAATGAATAATTAACATGATATATCAAATTACTTAGTGTTTAACAAAATTAAAATGCATGCTAATAATTGATATTTTGGATAGACTAGTAAGATTCTGGTGTGACAGATATAGTATTTGCTATGAAATTATATTGAACTATTAAAAAACATTGTAATGAAGTTTTAAGAAATCCAAGTTGTGCATTTTGTTATTTGTAATAAATGCAAGTTAATATTCATATTCATTGTTTTGTACAAATATTTTTTATCAGAAAGAGGTCTCATAGTTGGGCTCAGTCGTAGTAACAGGGAACAGGTGTAAAGGTCATATCTATGACTGCTAAAACATAAAATAATTCATTAGTGGGTTATAAACCATAGAGGTACTTAACAAAACAAGGCAATTTTGTATATGGAGTGCTTTGTTTCTTTTTTAGAGTGGAATCACTTAACCCGTGAAATAGGTTTTAGGCTGGAGTGGTTTTCATAGATTGATTTTCCTTCATCCGTGAAAGAAAAATGACTATTTAGTTAGTACTAGTTGATAAGGAACAAAAGAAATCAGTGGGTTTAAAGTCTACTAAAAACTAGTTTGCCTTTTCTTTCGCAGGCAAAGGAAAATCACTTTGAACCCATGAAATAAAAACTGAATAGTCAAATAGACACAAAAGAAAACTATGGAATTAGGGTCTATTAATGTGTATTATTTCATACTTGACACAGTTTTCTTTGTTATTCATTGGGATTCATCTCTGATACATCCTGATAAATATGTTAATAAGGGATGTATCTAGTTATTGACCCGGGATATAACTAGATACATCCCTTGAATTTGTAATGAGGAGTTCATTACAAACTCATCATATCCGAGGCAGGATTGCAAAGCATGTCCCAGCAAAAGACCACTTATTTAGCAATCTATTGGTAAGACCTTCGCTTATTGTATTAATATGTAAATATTATCGCACTGTTTTCTCTCGAGAATTGCCGTGTTGTGAAAGCCTTCTCAAGTACCAGCCCAAGGGATGTATAGGCTTATTGCCTCCGTACTCAGTATTTAACTCACTTAGTTTAATATCTATTTCACTGGTTTGTGAAAACCACTAATACACATTTAGTAGATTATAATTCTATTCTCTTCTTTTGTGTCTATTTGACTATTACACATTAGCTATTAGTTTTTGTTTCACGGGTTAAGTAAAATTGCTCTAAATCAACCCATAAAAAGAGATGGTACCAGTAGTAGTAGTAATACTACTACTAAACACACAAGGATAGAGTTGAACCTTAAATCCTTTATTGAAATTTTCACTTACAAATCAGTTAATCTTTACTCTAAGAGGAACCTTTCACTGATTATTCACTGACCCCACAATTATTAACTTGACATTTGTACTGATTATAGTTATGATTTGCGATTACAATTACAACAATCACAGATTATGTATTGTATTACAATTTTAGTTAAAAGAGCTCTAGCAACCAAGTTTGAAATATAATTTATTGGTGCCAAATGCAGCTCTTGATTTCATTATTCAATTCTATTATTTCATCATGTCTTTTAAGCAACACTAATTTTCATTTAATTCCAGTCATTATTAATTTGATGTAATAAGTATTTACAAAACATTTTTTAAGACAATTCTTTTTGACTTCATCATTTGGGTGCGAGTCTGACCTGATCAAGTTGACTGCAACCTGTGAAACTAATCTTGATTCCAAAGATTGGATCAGAATCTATGATGGCTAATACACAAGATGTTTCCTTATGGGTAATGGTTCTTAGCTGAACTTGACAGTTGGTGCAGTGCACATCAAACTATGTTTCTTAATGCGACCTGCTCTGTGTGTTATCAAGTGGGACAAGATAACATGGTCAATTTTGTTAAAAAAATAAACCTGCTGTTTGATATTGATATTTCCTTCTTTTAGAAGAGTGGGATAAGTGGTTTGGCTTTACTCTTCTCATCACTAGCAGCAGAATTTCATCAGTAGCCATGAATAATTCATTCAGACAAGCCATATGAAAATTTGACATTGTCTTTGTCAGAGGGATTGATTATGAAAATGCTCTAAGGCAGGAAGTGTGAAATAATTTCATACTGTAAAACAACTTCAGGCTTGGTTGGCTAACCTATGATAACTGACATTTGGAATAAATATATTCTGAATTAAACAGCAAGAAGGGAAGGAAAGAGATCAGTGAAAGATTCCTCCCACACACTTATGCCACTATCACCAAGGGTTCCAGGTTCAACATCTAGGTTGTTGAGTTCCACAGCCAAATTCTTGTAACCTAGGATCTCGTCAATGGATTCAATGGGTTCGGATGGCTGCCCCACCAAACCATCAATTCCTTGTGGGAGGGCCTGGACCTCTTGGTCTCTAACTGCCTTGATTTTAAGGGGTTTTCCTGCACTTGTGTCTCCATAACAACAGGATGGGATAGACTTGTTTTCTTGCTTTGGTTTGAGAAGCTCTGTGCTATCATCATCACTGGACTCATCATCTTCAAACAGACCAACAAACAACTGAGACTGAAAAGAAAAAAGAAAAAATTAGCACCTTTTAAAAGAACAATACACTTCAAGGGCCTGTTGTCAAGGAAGATCAGTGGATAATTCCTTTTCTGTGATCAATTAGTAGCAATCAATGTCAAAACTAGTGGCAGCTTTTTACATGTGCTTATTAAGACATTTATTCAGCTCCATGGTAATTTTTGGTCATTTTAAGTTCTTAGTTACCTTATAAAGTACATTAATATTGAAAAAATATAAAAGCACTTTTAATTTGAGATGGATATTTACATATATACATGTGGGAAAACTATCAGCTTGGGTTTGTGTAAAACATATGGTTAAATATTGTGGGTGAGAATTACTGCCCACTCATGAATGAAAAGGCTGTTCATGAATAAACATTATGGTCTATAAATTCTAAAAGACATAAGCTAGCTTACCTGGTATTGATCCTTAGCCAAGTCGTGACCACTAAAAGAAACAGAATCAGATTCTTCTGCTGCTGAGAAGCTGTGAGCGCTGCAAACTCTTTAGATTCTACTTCTTTTTTGATCACAACCCAGCCGTTTTGGGAGTCGTCTTGGTTGTATGATGATGGTTCAGGACTTGGTGGCAATGAAACAGGACATGGGGAAGATTCAGGTGAAACTGGTGGTGTCAGACCCAGGCGAATTCTTAGTTCAGAATTCTCTGTTGAAAGGGAGTCTGTCTGTTTTTGTAATCTTTTGTTATTTTCTCTGAGAGCCTTGTTCTGAGAAAAGACATGAAAATTTGCATTCAAAATGAGCAATTAATAAAGCTAGACGAGGGTGTTTCTCAATAGGCTATTGAAAAGAATATTTGATGCCCTTAGCGAAAATCATTAGGACATCACCGAGGAACTACACAATCGATTAAATTCCTTAGTCCTTAGATAACACGAAAAAGAATTTTTATTTAAGTCTAAACTGAGGAAAATATTAAAGAAGTTTCAAAACGACAACTTATTTATATCAATATGAAAACTTGAGGGAGATTCTGCGATAAAGCCCCCCTTATACAGGTAGATTACAAAACCTAACAAAAATTAAAGGTCTTTGTCTTCTGTGATAATAAAAGAACTATACGTTTATGGAATTTTATCTCAGGTATTGAATTTCAAGAGAAAAGGCTAGACACGTAAATTCGTGTCTATCCAGGCACTGGAGGTCTTTATAGCATGTATGCAAATCAAAGGCTTAAACATATTTCTAAGGATTATTTGATAACAGGACGAGAAAAAACTTCTTTGAAAGACTCACTGTTAATTTTTCACTTGTCCGTGAAAAAAGTGTTTTTGTGAGAATATATAGACGACTTTTATGGGTATAAAAATAAAGTCAAAAGAACCACTATAACAAAAGAGTTTATAAGTATTGAAACTTTATACTATGGACGCGTATCAATATCGACAGGCGGGCGAAGTTATTGCTAACTTTGACTTGAAATATAATTTCGCAACAGGATACAACTAACGGTAAAATTATAAGTATCAAACAGCATTGAAGAGTATAACAAAAATATCCTTACCTCACGTTCTAACCGTTCGACCGCATCTTCCAAGTCTTGCATTCTGGCTTTCTTTCGGTCGCGAGCAGTTTGCGCCGCCACACGGTTTTTTAATTTCCTGTTTAGATAAATACAAATAATCGAAAATAATGTAAGAAAATTGAAAATCTATCAATTCAAAGAAATCTAAAAAAAAAATATTCAGGTTTCTTTCAGGAAGCCTTTAAATGTTTTGGCGTTGTTCATTTCGTAGTAAATTTCGATCAATGGTTCTCTCAAGTCACGAACCTTCGAAGAGCTCGTTCTTCGGCTGTTAAATTATCGAGTCTTCGTCTTTTCCTAGGCTGTCCTTCAGAGTTTGTCTCATTGAGAGCTAAAGATTTTAAAACAGCGTCTCTGTTGATATTTGGGGACTCCATTGTGAGTTATTTCTTAGACGGAACTACCTTACCACCGTCCTTCGATAAATTTTCGAATTTACTGGTGAGAAGAAGTGTTCTGCGAAACCCTAACAGCTGGTTGCGTCACTCATCCAAATATGGATATGATTGACAAGTGCCAATCTTATATTGTCCAATAACAAAAGGCCACGATCTCGTTCTTTTGGTAAAAATATAACGCACTTTTCACTTTCGACTTCCTGAAGATCAAGAGGATGTTGTTCTAATGTTTCGAAAGAAAAAGATAACTACAGAAATATCATAATACAAAGGAGTTTACTTATAAAAAAACCCAGAAATCATTCTAGAAGGTCTTTTCCTGTGTTTCCATGGTTTCATTAGTGGGACTAAAATATTCCTGTTAAAACAATGAAAATGCTCTCTTCCCTATCGCACGCCTACGTTCAAAACAGCTGAGTACAATTGCACGCAATTTACGTAGCAATTTCGTCATGAAAAGTATCGAAACAAAACAAAATCCCATAAATACCCACATTGTCCATAAATAGATTGTGTTCAATATCAGAGGTAAAGCCGTGAAAAAGAGGAAAAAGTGTGTTTTAATCACTGTAATAGTTTATATTTTTAGTAAAATCTATATTTTTATTGCTGCTCACTGATTTATGCCACTACAACCACCTACTTTTGGTTCACTTGGTCATGATATCTGATATGATATACACCTCCCCAGATCACTTTCTTTCTTTGTATCCAGGTTGCAAAAAAATCCTGTTTCCTTTTTCTTTTCTTCTTTTGTCTTTCTTTGCTTTTCTTTTTTTCTTTTTTTTTTCAGTTTTCTTTTCTTTTTGAAAAACAAAGCAACTGAGAAAAAGCCGCAACGTTCGCAGCGACTCCGATTTCGAACGAGTACTTCCCGTACATTTTCGGAAATTTGTCGATGCTGTGATCGGTCTAGCGAGCATCCTACGAGGCTTTAACGAGCACATTCTTTCATAAAACCTTTCATGATTGGTTGCTTCAATATCGATTGTTTTAACTAACCAATAAGATTTAGTGTTTCAAAATACAAACTCATATAGTAGTGGTTTACATTTTTACAAGATACCACCTCAAGTGGCGAGTGAAATACAACATTTTTGAGATCTGTTAGCATCATATCTTCCTTGGAGCATTTCCTAATAGTCGTGCATAATGCCTACAAAACGTAAGAGTGATATTCAAGGCCTTCATTGTTTCTCAGTTTACTACTTTATTCGTTGTGGTCTTTGTAGTCAACGTACAGACAGACAGACAGACTCAGACTTGCTTTTTTACAGGAAACAAAACGAAGAAAGACACTAACAAGAAAACCAAGGAATCGAGCAAACAAACAACGAATAAACAGGTAGAAATCCTTTCACTGCTCTATGCAATGAAGGTTTGTTTACGTTTTTGTTTGATTCTTATGTTCTTACTAATTCTTCACAGACGTCTTCTACACAAGTTGATGGAGTTTATTCGAAAATCCCAAGCTATTTTCCTGTCCCCCCTCAATCAACTTCTAATAAAGACCAGAATGATTCATCAACATCTTGCAGCGATACCTTGATTCCTACAAGTACTATGTCAGACTCTACCTTACACACTGACGAAGAAAATAATTCTAAACAAACCTCCATGTCTGAACACCAATCTGAAAAAATAGACATGGCCTTATCTACTTCCAAAGACGAAAAACCTGGAGAATCTAGAGAACATGATGGCAATTCACGTCCTTTAAAGCAAACGCTTCTCAGTCCAAAAAGAAGTGATCAGGCTGATTCTATTCCTGTGAAAACTAACAGGCAAAACAAAAGCAGATCAAGTAAAGGGTAAATAAGACAGACATTAGATCATGCAGCTGATGACTGATTATCATGAATGGTATAATTAATATTGAGATATGATTCTTCACCAGGACAAAACAATCTGATATCACAAAACATTTTCCTGTGAGAAGAAGTCAAAGAAAAGTCAAATCTAAGATTGAGGTATACAGCAAGCCTGTACTGGTCCTATCTAATTTATAGCCTGTTATACAGCTGCTGCCCACCCCTCCTCCCCACATCTTCCCTGTAGGGGGAGGGATGAGCAGCCACTGTACATGGGCTAGCTTATTACCCTGATTTGCATAATTCTTAAAAATCAATCATTGAATGATTGTTGAGCATATCAGAATTTGTCAAGACCGAGATCTCTATCTGCCAAAGCTTGTAGGCTGAATGATGAACTCAACATGATAAATTTATTTTCAGCTTATTTTTCTGTATGGCCAATCATTGGCAAGATGTAAGTAAAAAAGTGTTATAATGATAATTATTCAATTCATATAGGAAGAAAAACAAAAGAGCCTAGAGAGGGCAGTACTTGAAGGAAAAGAAGAAGGCATTGAGGTATTCACTCCAGGAAATTTTAATTATTGATTTTGCAGAATTTTTTTACACTTCTTCCAGCTGCAATAATGAACATGATTCACATGTGACATCTGTGTTATGCAGGGGTCAAATCAGGAAACCTGACCATAGGACTAACAGATGTCTTGAAATGTGTATTACAATCAAATTTTGATATTTCTTGTCAGGGAGAGCTGGAATATTGGTTTATGAAACTTTCCTATTTACATCCATCCATCCATGTATATTTTTTCTTCTTCATTTCTTAGATTAAATCTGTAGAAGGAAAAGGAAGGGGGGTGTTTGCTATTAAACCTTTCCAAAGAGGAGACTTTGTTTGTGAATATCATGGAGAGCACATTGACTATGAAACAGCAAAGGAAAGAGAAAAGAAATATTCAGAAGATGAGAACATTGGTTGTTATATGTATTACTTCTCATTCAACAACAAAAAGTATTGGTAAGAGAAGATATCAGCATTGGGAGGGAAATTAGGAATTATTTTGACCAACTAGTTTATTATTTTATTCATTTTGTTTCTCAAATAATGCTTTCATACAGTGTGGATGCCACTCAAGAGTCTGGCCGATTGGGAAGATTACTAAATCACAGCATTAATGGCAACTGCACAACAAAACTGATAGCAATCAAAGATGAACCTTACCTTATACTAGTAGCATCAAAAGACATACAACCTGGCTGTGAACTATTGTATGATTATGGGGAGAGGAATAAGGATGCTATTGCTTCACATCCTTGGTTACAGGCTTAAAACTGGTACTTGAGTGGAGAAACAGGAGGATTGTAGAGAAGTAGTTCAGTTGACAAACTGATAAAATGATTCAATTTAGCAAGTGGAAGAAAGACACATCCTTGTCCCTCCCCCTTCATAATTTATTGCAATTAATAGACCTTATTCGCTTGGGCGTATTTGTTTTCCCAATACAGGTCACGTGTCATTCCTTTGGGACTTTTTCC
>JAAAQI020166227.1:0-24203 GCA_011800005.2 Stichodactyla mertensii | reverse complement strand
GGTATGAACTCACAAGACTCTTGTTCCAACTACCTAAGGACCAACTTATGACCCAAATTCGACATTGTATAGAAAATTCTCACAGGGAAACTTCAGACTTGTATGGATCTTGACCTCACATGTTGCGAAATTCCCCGCCAAAATTTGTGTGACAGTCACGCTCAAGTCACGGACTTTCAAGATAAAAATAAATTGCGAAAAAGATTTTGCTCCAAATCAGACTATATCAAAGAGTTAATATCCCTTTACAAACTTAGACTAATTTGATTTCATTAGCGGTGGTCATTTTCTCGATTTTTCTCAAGGAGTAGATAAAAATGTAAATGAAAAATAAAATTCAAAAATTCGTATTTCATTTATTTTCTTTACTCTGAGACCGAGATAGTCTGCTGTCTAATACGAAAATATATATATAAATATAATACGAAAAAATATATAAACGCATATTTTACAACCATCACTCCCCGTAAGGCTAGACTACACTCAACATTTATGCACCTATCAATGTAAGTCCCGTTGGCGGGGAGGGGGGAGGTATTCGGGCAAGGGTGGGGAATTGAAAAAAAGCGCTTAAAAAAATTCTAATGCCCCAGAGTGCCCCAAAATTGAATCAAATTGTTCAAAAAAAACCCTACCCAGGGGGACAATCGAAAATTATTATGACAATAAAAGAATAAAATACGAAACAAAAGACAAAGACTTTCATATGTACAAAGAAAACTGTTCAAAATGTTTTAATCAGCCATTTATTTGTTGTTCATTTCTTTTAATTAATGTAAATATAATGTTATTTTATTCTCACCTTGGATAATTTCCCACTGCTCCAAACACCATGAGGTTTTGCTTAGCGACCTCTCCTAAAATTTCACCACAGGAATCCCAAGCGCTTTCAAAATCAAATATTGTTGGTGTTGTGTGATCGTCCGGGTGTATACTTGAGCGGAAGTCATCTTCAGATAATTGAAGAGTGAAGATGACTTCCGCTCAGGTTGTCGAAACGTCAGATGTCAACAACAGTCTTTCTCAAGACTACACTATACACCCGGACGATCACACAACACCAACATTGTTTACACCTGGGTTCAAACCATTCACTCTTAAAATCAAATATCCCGACCTACGGAACGAGAATGTGATCTAATTCTTGAGCCAGGGGGACATGTTTGCTATCAAATCCTCACCCCTTGCCCGAATACCCACCCCCCACGGGACTTACATAGCTCACATGTTGATTTTCCCGGCGTAGGCAATCGATGGAAATCGATCATCGAAAACCCAATCGATGAATCGATAGCAATTGATATAACTAGTTGATTGATATCGATTGGTATCGGACAATCGATGACCAATCGATAGGTAACAAGACGGAATGCCAATCGATGAATATCGATGATCGATATTTGGTTTTCGATCAATGTAATATTTTGTTATTAGATTTGAGAACATAGTTGTCCTTGCCTTTACCCATTCATATCACTCTGTGAACGTTGGTACACGTGTATAGTTTTATATCATTTACGCTAATATTGTGGGTAAAATGTGGGCTTCAGGGGCGGATCCAGAAATTTGCAAGGGGGGTGTCCGAAGAGAAAAAAGGGACGATATAGTGACGTCATTAATAATCCCGTTCTGTACTTTTGTACTTAAATTTATTTACATTTAATCTTATGCAACCGTTGCTAGGAAAAGATTCGAGAAACACAAGTCGTGAATAATAAGAATACTTATATATTTACTGAAAAAAATCTCACACTTGGCCCGTGGGGGTGTCCGGTGCACCAAAGGACACCTCCCGGGATCCGCCCCTGGGCTTCAAGCGAAAGTAACGTCAATGTACGTGTGCGCTGCGACGTCAACTATTTCTTTATCTTATAAATTAAGTCGTTCTGAGTGAGACGGGGCTTTTACAAGTTGATATTCAACCAAGAAGTACTTCAAATACATGTCATAGTCAATCTCTATCAAAACAAAGCAAAATGCCTGAAAAAAGCGAAACATTATCGATCGATAACAATCGATAAATTACAGGCAATCGATGACAATCGATGAAAGGTCACAGATATTCGTGGCATCGATTGGCCATCGATTCCCGATACTAGTCGATTAATCAGCATCGATTTTTATCGAATGTCATCGATTGTTGTCGATCATCGATTGCCTACGCCGGGTGATTTTTACGGAGAGAGGAAAACCTGAAAACCCGGACAAAAAACTCGTGGCAAGGGAGAGAACAACACATCTAACAAACTCTAATCACATGTGGCATCCGCGCAGGGCTCGAACCAGTTTACTGTTTAATATGTTGAAGTCTGAATTTTTCTCAGTTTTTCTACTACCAAGCATTCGATAATTCTACAGGAACAAATACAAGAAAGATAGCTGTAGAAAGGGGAAAACGAAATCTTCCGGAAATTAAGATGATGGACGTTGTTCTGTAAAAAATTAGTCATATTCAAGTCTATTCTAGTTCTTGCTATCACCACAAGAGAACAGGATAACAAGCAGGAAGATTAGCAGAAAGTAAATTTGCGGAAGTCCAATATGCTAATAGCAAGTGGCCTCGTAATCAGGCAGTTTTTGAAGGGTCTGAGAACTAGAATATAACCACGTGATGCGATGGACCAATCAGATTGGTCATGTGGTGTAGATTGGTGTCGGCGCGTCGTGGCTTAGTTCTCTTTGATCTCTCCTTCGTTTTGCCGGTTGAAGACGCCATTTTTACTCAGCATTATCTCCAAATTACTCGATCAGAAAAACTCGAACCCCAAAGTAAGTAGCACTTTTTGTACTTTGGTATTCATTCAAACAATTGGTCCAATATTGTTTACTGTAGCGATCGTTATGTGATTGATTTTAAGTGTTACATTTTCCCCTCAGTGTTTGCCTGACTAACGTCAGGAATATCCAAAGCGTGGTCTGCCAAAGATACGTTCGATTTCAACGAATATTGGCTGAATTTATTAGTTCCTACACCTTTGATTCATTGCTTTATTGGCACAGGATAACTGCTGTATTTTTTGGGCGTATTTCAGTATTTCTTGTCAATTGTGTGCCGGTATATGGCTGGCTTCTCCTTTCACCATTTCACGTGTTAGTCTGAAATTCCTCCCCCAAAGTAGTTTAACTAATCGTTCAAGGATGTTATTGATTGCTTGTATTTTTAGAAATGTTTTTAGTGAACTTATAGACATCAAAATTATGTTAAGTTTTACACGATCAAAACGTTTGGCGGATAAAATTTGCGAGCACTTCTTACATCTAGATGGCTATACCCGTGGTAGCCGTGTGTTGCGCAATTATGATATCGTTCCAGAGTAACTATTTATTAGAATTAAACGCGATTTTACGGCTTCTTCTGACGCTGTTTTTTTATCATCGACATTTTAAGTCAAAAGCTCCAAAAATAGTGAAGTGTCTTTGGGAGATTTTGAGGTGCGTGTTATCGATCTGACGTCTAATGCTTCTAGTACTATACGTTCAATCTAGAATTGTAATATCCAACCTGGCTTTCCTTGTACCCACATACACTTTACGCAAATACCAGTCTTATATAGATTATCAAAACCAAATCAATAGGCTTTAAGGTTGGAACCCAATGTATCTCTTCTACACAATCTTGGCTAATCCTCTACAAGTTGTAGATAAAGTGCCCCTAAATTAGAACCATTACTTCTGATTCCTACAAAGGGCATTCACTTTTTGTGCATGGGTTCACTGGTTCAACAACAAAGCATTCAAATTGAAGATGTGAGGTCCAAATTTGGGAACAACTATAGAATACCCTGCCACTTTGTTTAAGATTGAAGCAAGTCTTTTGAAAACGACACAATAATGGAAGAACAGTAACGGATTAAGTTCTGCATATCATTTGCAGGGTATTCTATAGTTGTACCCCAAATTTGAATAATCCTTTGATACTACCTTGAAACCTCAACTGAATGCTATTTTTGACCAGTGAACTGATGTATGAAAACTGGTCACTGTGATTGGCATCCAGACATGCATTTCCATGCAATTGTATAGATCATTGACATGGCTACCATGTTTGATGTATAATACTGCTATTTCCAGTTGAGTGTGCCTTTTTTATTGGATCAAAATACATTTAGAGTCATCAGTTCCTACACCACTTGTTTGGGCATGTGAACTTGCTTGAGATGATGAATCAAATTGATATTAAAAGCAATTATAATTGTGCTGTTGTTCATTGTTTGAAGTAAATAAATCCTGCATAAAAATGAGGAAACTTGGCAGGACATATTATGAGCTCAAGCTTGTTAGGTTCTTTGCTAAATCGAATTTTGCACATTTTTCACTGGAATACTCAACTTTGATGTGAAACTTCATTGTCAAAGTGAACAAGTACTATTTGATAGCTTTCAAAGTCAAGCAGACATGCTTTCTGGCAGCAAGATCACTTGCCAATACAAATGCATTTATTGGCTTATTATATTATTCTAGACATGGGAACTGATGAGTTCAAACTTATTTCAATGCAATCAAGAAATGTGCACTCAACTGGAAATAGCAATAAAAAATAGAATGTCAAGGACTGCAAGTGTCTATTGCATTACTTACTGGAACAGAGTGAAATGTGAATAGAAAGGAATGAAATAACAAAAGAAAGGAGAAAAAACAACAAAAAGTCTTGTTGACAAAAAAATCACTTAAAAGGATTCAGCTCCTTGTTGATATACCAAAGTTCGAAATTTGTAGCAATTCTACTGGTGTATGAAAATGATAAAATAGAAGCTGTCTTTTTGATAATGGATTTTATTTAATGATGCTCAAATTGGTAGACTGCATAAGTTTTCAAAAAGAAACTCTAGACAGTTTATCTCAAGCTTCTAACAACTGGAAGAAAATGAAAAACCTGGAAATCATTTGGAAAAACATGATTGTCAGTCAGTGTCATGTGTAGAATTGCAACAGTATGATAACCATAGCAAAAATATCCTTAGATATCATGTTTGTTGTTGTTATCCTATTGGTTGAGCTAGCTTGCTTTCTATTGTTACATTACCATGGTTCGTACGGGTTTTGGAAAGTCTTGGAAAGTTTTGGAAATTGATCATGCATTTTTCCAGGACCTGGAAAGTTTTGGAAAATTCATTTTTCGACCACTGGGCTATGGAAAAGTTATGGATTTTTGTCAGTTGTCCAGCTCTTACCTTGCAAAGACTAACTGTTTTCATTGTATTGATTAAAAACATGGACGGTTTTTTTTTTAAATGCCTGCTGCAAATCGATGCCCGCTGGCACTTTTGGACAGCAGTTTTGGAAATTTAAGTCAATAGGCTTTGGAAAAGTTTTGGAAGTATTCACCAAGGAATCTGTACGAACCATGCATTACTCGATACACTTCATTTACCAACATTGAGGTTTATATATTAGGCAAGAGAAATGAATTATTTTCCAGGAAAAACAAAGGCATAGTGTCTACCACTTCATTAGAAGCAGTAGACACAAAAAGCAATCACAAATCTTTTGTTAAATCTGTCAATCATGGTTTACTGCACACTTAACACCTACACTTTTTGTTCATTTATGACATCTTCGGCATAAGTGTACCATTTCTTGTTTCCCATTGTATCTGTATCATAGTAATATGTATAACTAATTCATTTGAACACTTGATTAACTGTAACATACATTTAAATAGTTGTTGAGAGATTAATACACGTTTTAATTTTTGTTTGTTTAGATGTCTAAGCCCCTGGAAAAGAAACTGCATTTTGTTGAAAACTTTGGCCTTAGTGGAGCAGCTGCTATCATCTCCAAAACAGCTGCCGCACCCATTGAACGTGTGAAACTTTTGGTCCAGAATCAAGATGAAATGTTGAAACAAGGACGTCTTGATAAGCCTTACAGGGGTGTTATTGATTGTACAACAAGAACATACAGGGCAGAGGGGCTCCTGTCTTTCTGGAGAGGTGGGAAATTTCTTTTAAATATATGAAATAATAGTTATTATTATATAGATGTTGATGAAATATCAGGATTTCTCCTGTTTCTATAAGACTTCATACACAGTGAGGATATCATTTTTATTACAAGTTTAGGGTTGATATCCATATGATAAGGCCGTGAATAAAATCCATATCAGTGAAGTGATACGATATCACTTCACGGTAAACTGTCCAATGATATTTTGAAAAATAAAATATTTTTCTGTGTTATTGTATTGACCCTAAATGTGTAATAAAAAATATAATGTGAAGAGCTTTATCATTTTCATTCACTCATCTGTATCATATTGCTCTTTCACAATATGATGGAAAACTCATGAATAATAATGATATCAAACTCTTAACATGTGATAATCTCTATTTATCCATAGCATGTGAGGATATCACTGTTGTCATGACTACCCTTGTATCAAACAAACATAATTGACCTTGAGATTCTTTTTTGGTCCTGGATATTTCATTGATATTTATAAAATAAACAGAACATTACATGGCTTTACAATTTTTATCTTCTTGTGTTGAATATCTCCCACTCATTCGCTGCACTTGAGAGAGAGATCATACACACCTGAAGATAAAATTTGTATCTCCTCATGCCCATGTAATATCCTCTATATATTGTCAGGACTATTAGTGATAAATTTTTCCCTTTAAGGTAGGAGCTCATGTTGCAAAAAAGAAAAAGTAAATGAGCATTAATTCAACTTGCAAAACAGAATCTAATACTTGCCAAAACCCAAACAGATGCCAACATAGCTGGAACTACATCGATTTTTCTACTGACAAAATTTGGGCTTTTAAAACTTTTAATTCACAGTATTGCTCACATATTGGTCAATATTGCACATAAATAGAACCCTTTTTTTTGGATGGAGAAATATAGGATTTTTCATAACACTATATCACGTGGACAGGGTTTATGCAAGTCCTTAAACCCCTGGTAAAGTCTTGGAATTTAGAATTCATTTGCAAGTGCACTTGAAAATTGAAATAATTTTGAATCATTAAGAATCTCTTTTTGGCAAACATTTCCACTTGTAAAGTCCTGGAATTTAGAATTCACTTTCAAAACAGAATCTAATACTTGCCAAAACCCAAACAAAGCCCACAGATAACCCTGCATTGTAAACCATTTGATAGAATGTTCCGGCTTAAATGATAGCCTTCAATTCAGAAATATTGATCGTGTAGCAGGGAGAAAAGAAAGTAATTTGCCATTTTTTTAGCTGAATACAAACTTGCCGAGTTCCTATGCTCGATTTGCTAGATTTCAAAGTGTGCATTTGATCTTTTCACTAAGATTGTTTCGATTTCTAAATAGGTTTGCGTTCTACAATTGATAGAAGCATTTAAGTTTATTTTGACTTATTTCTAAAGTATTTTGCCTTTAAATTACTTTGATATAGCATGGGGCATCATGGTATACATACTGGGGGCGTCATGACCAGTAACCGATGAAACACTTGCACTTGTTTTTGATCTATTGCTTCAAGGCCTGTGAGGGGTCTTTAATTTGAAATTATATACCTGGCACAGAGCTTGAGTTTGAAAGGAAGAATCTGTACTCAACCCCAAGTGTTTTGGTCAACTATTGATTTTTGAGCTAGATTACAGATAGTTTAAATCATCATGTTTGATGTGATGAATGAGTTGGTGTGGTTCAGTACAAGAACAAACAATTAAATTATATTACTTATAAGACAATCAAAAACTAGATCTGTTGCTAACTTTGAACAAAGTTTACATCAGTGAAGATAACCAGAAAGACACTACATGTAGAAAGTGTAAGAAACCTAACCTACAACATTCAAATAGCAATAAATACTTTGCAGTAATACATAGAATGTAAAACCCTTACAGTTTTTGATGAAGAAAACTTTTTCATTTCAGGCAATTTAGCAAACTGTATCAGGTACTTCCCAACCCAAGCCCTGAACTTCGCTTTCAAGGACCAAGTAAAGGCTCTGTTCAAGCCCAAGAAAAGTGACAATTATGGTGTCAAGTTTGGCAAGAATATTGCATCTGGTGGTGCTGCTGGTGCAATGTCCCTTTTATTTGTCTATTCCCTTGATTACTGCCGAACAAGGCTCGCAAATGATGCTAAATCTGGAAAAGGAGGTGCAGAGCGAGAGTTCAATGGAATCATTGATGTCTACAGGAAAACATTAAAGAGTGATGGTATTGTTGGGCTGTATCGTGGTTTTGTCATTTCATGTGTCGGCATTGTTGTTTACCGTGGTTTCTACTTTGGTTTGTATGACACCTTGAAGCCTTTACTGCTGGGTGAGGATGCAGGTGTTATCATTTCCTTTATCCTTGGTTATGGTGTGACTGTATCTGCTGGGTTGGCCTCCTATCCCATTGACACCATCCGTAGACGTATGATGATGACCTCAGGCCAGGCTGTCAAGTACAAGGGCTCACTGGATTGTACCGTACAGATCATCAAGAATGAGGGTGCAATGTCCTTAATGAAGGGTGCTGGTGCCAATATCCTCAGAGGAATGGCTGGTGCTGGTGTGTTAGCTGGATTTGACAAGTTCAAGGAACTTTATGTGAACTTCCGATTTGGTGACGATAAATGATGTAATTATTGTAAAAGTGCTTTCAATAAAGTTTGATATTTCCTAAATTGATGCAATACTGAGTGATAACAATTGGAGTGACCAAGATCAAAATGTTTCTTTTGTATTACTGTAAACATCATGCAAGTCAGAGTGGTAGACCAGTCACTGTATTTATACTGGTATGAGGGGTTATTTTACCCCAAGGTTTGTCAATAAATTGTAATCAGATTTGCATAATTTGTTTGGTTTTATTATCTTACCTCAACTCATGTAATAGAGCGCAAATAACATACCCAGAAAACAATACTAATCACTTGTGGAAATTGTAATTAGTACAGAATAATTAAGTAGTGATGGAGTAGTTTTAACTGTTAAAACAGTAGGGGAAAAACAATAGACCAAATTGAAATATGGCTGTCATTATTTGCATAATTTTAAAGCAACATAAGCTATACCAGTCGAAAGGAGAGATTTCTTAGTCAAGATTTTATCTTTTTAAAAGTTTGAGAACAAGTTGGTGAATAGAATAAGCAATTATTGGATGAGGCCGAGTATGATATGAAGAATTATGCAGACAGGGTTGGCTTTAGCAGATAACAGCATTCCAGCTGCGTACAATAGCCAAATCCAATAATTGTTTTATTATTCATTCAAATTATATAACAAAAACGTGATTAAACTGATTTTTCTTTATTGAATTATTACTTAAGATGGAGTTTACAAGTTGGTAAGTGACAGAGTACAGCCAAAAAAATTGTAGGAAAATGACATCTGGCCATGGAGAATTGACTGGTGGTCCTCCGCCAATCAGAAATGAGTATATATTTTGAATGAATAATAAGCAGTTATTGGAATTTACTTTAGACTAAAAAATGTAGTGATTTTGACAACTCCAGTTATCACGGATGTTTTGCCTTTTGTTCACCCAAATAATTTGTTGAAAATATGGAAACTAAAACCCAGATGTTTTTGGAATATTTGATGCAGAAACAAAAAGTGCCTATTTTCTAGGAATACAGTCACTCTTTACTGACCTTGACAAATGACCTCCCTAAAAACGAAACTAGGTATAAGTTAGGTACTGCTGAATGAGAAAAGTTTGTATGGGGATACTGGTTCCCCTTAATCAGATGTCAGAATTGTCACTAATCAATAATTTGTTTGTGCCTGTGCAATTGGATTATGCAAAAGGTAGTACACATCTCTCTCGTCACCTGTTTTGTAACCACAATGGCTGTTATAGTTGAATGATCCCATGATAAAAATATTCTTTTGCTTAAAAAGTTGTACAAGTGAAGCTGTTGGGTCAATGCAATGCTTATTCTGATTCGTATCTTGTATGCTACCATCTATAATATCAGCCATTATAAGAATACATGAAGGTGGCATGATGTTTCCTTCACACACTTAGGACAAGTAAAAGCCGAAAACCAAGACTTCCATACAAATATAACCAACTGTTTCCACCAAGACTAGTTTTTCATTGTTTAATTTTGCACTAAGGTTTACCACCTATGGATAGTGACTTAATATCTCTCAGTGTCCTGCTAGTAGCTATGCTTGAATGTTTTCCAAATTTTGAAAGTACAGAAGTAAAACTGCACAAGCACTCACAATTTGGTACAGGATAACAGTTCTGAAATATTACAGTCAGATGGTCTGACCACATTAAGCTTTTAAAAATCACTATAACATATCTGCCACAGAATTTAGTTAATCTTATCTCATGCACATCTGACTCAATAAGATGGATTTAATTAGGAGCCCAGAAAAATTCTAATACAAATAATCCCAAAATTATTTTTCTACATCAAGGGATTTCATTTTGGCCTCTAGACAGCCAGGCTCCAGACAATTTCCCTCTTTAGATTTGCCTTTTTTCTTCTGTTTCTTAGCTTCTGGTTTTTCATCTATTGGTGCAGGTTTCACAAATTTCAAGAAGTGCATATCTTGTGGAAGGTAAGGATGAAGGGCTTTTGGGAGAGCAATCCCTTCCTCTTCTTGGAAGTTTTCAAGTATGGCACAAATCACACGTGAAACAGCACACATAGTAGCATTAAGCATGTGAACATACTCAGTCTGAAAAAAAAAAGTTCAGGTGAGAAAATCAACAAGAATAAAAGTGAATCACCAATTTTTCTATTCACGAAGTAAAGGGATTTACCTGGTACCCCAATCTAGTTAGGGCACTGATAGGCCAAGTGGTTGGTCATGATTGACATATCAATCTCACTGAACCAGACACAAGTCCATTAATTTAGACCAAGGTGGCTTTGGCAGATTACAGCCACCTCACCCTGCATAATTCTTCATATCATACTCAGCTTCATCCAATGATTGCTTAATAGTTCAGTAAATCAATAAAGATTGCTAATGATCAACTACAGGGTGGGAATTGGTTGGATCAATTTTATTTTTAATCTAATAAATTAGCTCCTGGTACTCACACTTGCTCCCATCTTCTTTGTCTGGCCATAGCGTACTTGTAATCTCCTAGCTTGGTAGTCTGTACAATTAGAACAGGACACCAACTCTCTGAATGCACCACTACCTGGGAACCAGGCCTCTAGATCAAGCTTCTTGGCTGCAGCATTATTTAGAGCTCCTAGTGTGAAATTTAAACCAAATGAATATACATTTCAACAATCAAACGAGGGAACTTCAATAAACTTCCATGGGAGCCAAAGTCCATCAATGATTAATGGAAACAACTACAGTGAGGACGGCACAGTAGAAGATGCCACCCATGATACCTTCCTAGTTCAAATAGTGATTTGTTTTGAGACCCCATTAAAAACCCTTAAAAATCCATCTCTCAAGAAACAGAGCTTTCTGTTGCCAAATGGAGCATGAGGGACATAACTGATAATGATGAATTAATCAAAAGACTGTGGAAGTAAATGCAAAGAACCTCAAATGATGAATTAAGGTGGTTCAGGAGCCCCCTTTTTTATTTTTTATTTGAGCTTTGTGTTGTTTTTTTGTGTACAAAAAGTTTGGTGCAGGGTCTATGGGTCCTAAACCACCTTAAAGGTGTCACAAACTGGAGGCTTGTCTCCTAAACTTTTGATTCTCAATTGATTAAATAATTAATAATGAAGATTAAAGATTTAAAAGATTTTATCCAAGCAATTATCAGAATACAATAACTAAATCTCATACCTACCAGACACAATGTTGACAATTCTGTAAGGAATACCAAGTGACTGCGTAAACTGTTCTGCATTGTTGATCATAATATCAAACATTTCCCAAGAAATATTGTCATGAGGGGAACAAATCACAAACTGTTCAACCTATAAAAAAGGCAAAACTATCATGAATATCATTCTGTTCCAGTAAGACATTGGACAGCTACAGTTACTTGAAATATTAGAACATTATTAGAAGATTCATGTTTAATTCCTTTATTTTGTTTGGTTCAGGTCTGGTTGGGTGGTTTCTAATTCTTTGGTCCTTCTTTGCTTTCTTGGGCTGAACTTACAACTTCATAAATTTGAATTTAAAATTAGGCACTACCTAACATACCCCCAGCCTTGAAACACTGGAAGTTTCAAAGCACTAACATTAACTACTGAGTTCATTTCAGTCCTGCCCATTCTTCATTACTTAATAGCAAAACTAACTTAATGATTGGTTGCTTTAATAGACTTGTGTCAGTACAAACTGTGACAACTCTGCAGTTCCCATCATTTCCAGTAAGCAACTGTGTTACTCGACCCATAATCCATCTCAATGGAGGGATGTTTTCTTCTTTTAAGATAACTACTAAGATTGCCAATCTCCAGGTTGCACTTTCTTGTCATCCACTTTAGTCTTTATTTGCTGCACACTGGTGAGGTATTCTAAGGATTACCTTTTCCAAAAGTGTTAATGAAGCTGTTGGAGATGCTGCCATGTGTTCAGTCAGTTGACCTTGATGTCCACCAGATCTTTTTCAAGTAACACATTTAGAGGTGCCATAGTCAAGAAATGGCCCAGGGTAAGAACATGTATATCAGATGGGTCAGAAGACAGGTGTATGAGCAGTCTAGAATTGAGGCATGCTTCAATCTGACAAAGAACTGTAGACATGTCTTCATAGGTTAAGCTTGCATTGCTGACAATTCTGCACAGATGGCTATTGATTGTTTTCATACCTGCTTCCGACAATCCTTGCAAGTGACTTCCTTTCTGAGGCATGAAGTGTCATTTGATGTTGTCTTGCTGGGCATAAAACCCAACTTGTTCATTGTGCTTCTTAGAACACAACAGCTGCTGTAGCTCTTTCAGTTCTCCATTGGCTCCCACAAAGTTCATGCCACTATCACTGTACACAGCTTGAGGTTTTCCACATCATTACACAAATCTTCTGAAGGCTGCCACAAAGGCATTGGTGGATAGACCACTGACCTATTCAATGTGAATAGCTTTCACTGAAAGCAACACAAACAAAGCCATCCAAGCTTTCTCTGTTCTGGTACCTTTCCACGTCCACTTTTGAGTAATACTGGTCCAGTGCAATCTATGCCCATACTTGAGAAGGCTCAGCTGGGCATAATTCTACAGGTCTTGAGGTAATGATCCCATGATTTGACTGCTCAATGTCATCTGCAAATCACACACTTGTGAACATATCTTTTTGTTACATCAAGTGCTCCTAATATCTAGTACCATTGTTGGATGGTTGACAGCAGTAGTCGAGAACCAGCATGCAAGTTCCTTTTGTGTTCATAGTCTAACAAGAGGTCTGTCAACATGGGATGCTTGCTAGGATATGGTAAAGATCCAAGATTCCTCCAATGCAGGATCCCATCATCACTTGATAAATGGATTCAGGCTGAGAATCTTGCTCTTGGTAGAAAGCCTTTTTCCTTTCTTTAAACAATCAATCTCTGTAGCAAATTATTGATGCTGCCCTTCCTTGATTAGAAAGGATAATGCATGGTCCAACTCTTTCAGCCTGAGTGGTCCAGAACTCTTACCACATCAATTACCACATCTATGAATCCATCGAAGACACCACATGAATACTCTTATCATTCAGACGTTGACAAGAATTACTGATTGAAAATTGAATAAAAAACTTAATTTTATCTAGATTTGAAATCATTTTTCCAAGAGTTTTATGTACTGTTTAATAAACAAGCAAGAGTGTTTTATTAGGTTTAAAACACGAGGTGTAGCTGAGTGGTTTTAGACCTGATAAAACATGATCTGCAAGTTTATTGAACAGCTTAAAAGGCGTCTAGGTGTATGTTCTCAGGTTCTTCTGAATTTTTTTACGAATGAACCAAATTTGGCAGAGAAAATCCAAGTTAAGTTTATGTAAATGAAGACAATATTTTATGACATTCAAAACCTCCTCCACAGCTATGATTTCTATTGTGTTCTCCTCATTAATTATTCATGAGTTTTTAAATACTTGTTTATTTATTTATTTATTTATTTATTTATTTATTTATTACAAATTAATGGAAAAAAGTACTTACAATAATTTATAATAAAAATAGTAACATAACATAAGTTACATAAGTTAAAGAAAAGAAAAAGAAAAAGAAAGCAGAGAGAAAAAGAGAAGAGAGAGAAAGGAAGAAAGAATGAGAGAATGAGAGAAGAAAAAAGACAAACAGATAGCCCACAAAAGAGTCGAGGACCCCATACAAGGCAGCCCACCTGAAGAAACAGAACCATGAAGGAGATAAAATTTAAATGATAAATATTATTACATTATAAATATATAGTTAAATAGGGTATGAGACTCCATGCTGTCCCTGACTTGCAAGTCAGACTCTGTCATAAGACCAGTGTCCATCACAAAACACTGACCTGCAAGTCAGACTCAGTCATAAGCACAATGAATAAACTAAATATAAAAACTATTTCTAATTAGAAGATAATAAATTAATTACATAATTCTAGAAGATAGGAAATCCCTTACTCCCTTTTTAAAGCTAGAGATACTTGAAGCTTGTCGTACAGAAAGGTAACACATTCCACATATCAACTATCCTATTAAAAAAGCTAAACTTAAAAGTATCAGTCTTTACATAGTTCTTCTTCAGTGTAAGTTCATCCTTTCCTCTTAAAGAGTACCTTTCAGAATCTGAATAAAGTTGAATATATGAGGAAACATCTAAGTTAATGTACTCATTGAGAAGTTACTTTATAAAAACAAATCATCAAACAAAAAACGTTTATCCTTTAAGGATAACAAGTTCAGTCTTTCTCTTCTAGTATCATACTCATCATTTGTCTTCAGTATAAACTTAGTAGCTCTTCATTGAATTCTTTCCAACTTGTCAACATTTCTAGATGTGTAAGGTGACCAGACAGCAGTACAGTACTCCAGTTGGGACCTTACCAAGGCACAGTACAAGGTTCTTAAGGTGGTAACATCATTCAGACCCCTGCACATTCTTTTAATGAGGCCAAGAATCTCATTTGCCTTGCTTGATAATTTGTCAACATGGGCATTCCAGGAGAGCTTACTCATAGTGGCAAGACCAAGATCACAGGACTCAGATGTTTCCTCCAAGGTGTTATTATTGAGCTGAAGGTGAGAGTGGAAAGGCATCTTCTTGGTGATACACATCAGTTTACACTTCTTCACATTGAAGTCCATTAGATTTTGTTGACTCCATGAGTACAAGTTATCCAGATCTGATTGAAACACTTGATAGATGGACAATTTATCACTCTAGATGTTTTACAATCGTCAGCATACAAGGCAATTGTGTTACCAGCCATAACTGCATCAGGTAAATCACTGATGAATATCACAAAAAACAAGGGACCCAACAAGGAACCCTGTAGTACCCCAGATGTAATGACAGTCCAGGAACAACTCAGTCCCTCAATAACAACCCTTTGCTCTCTGTTAGTTAAGTAATCCTTACTACACCAGTTCAGCAGAGTACCAGAGATACCAAAGTTACACAGTTTCTGCAAGAGTATATCATGTGACACAAAGGTCTTGCAAAGTCTAAGAAAACTACATCCACCTGTAATCCATCATCCAAGGCCTTGGTCCAATGATGGTGTGTTAGTACTAACTGGGTAGCACACGAATGACCTCTTACAAACCCATGTTGCCAATCAGTTAGGTAGGGAGCAACATGAGAGTATATGGCATTATGTACTATCTTTTCTTGACATTTACTTGGTATGAATAGCAGAGAAATAGATCAATAATTCTCAACCACATCCTTGGCGTCTGCTTTATATACAGGAGTGACATTAGCCTTTTTCCACAAGGAAGGGACCATCCCACTTCTAAAAGACAGGTTAAATAACAAAGTCAATGGAAGTGATAGCTCTTCCACACACTCTTTCAGAATCCTTGCAGATATACCGTCCACTCCAGCAGCTTTGTTATTATCCAACTTACTAAGAATATCTTTGACTTTATTATTGGATGTTGAAACTTCCATCAGTAGGTCTGGATTGACCACATCACCATGAAGGACCACAGAGCTCTGGTCTGATATTTTGGTAGAGAACACAGAGCCAAAGAATTTATTAAACAAGGAAGCTTTCTCTGAAGTGGGTCTTTAGCAGACTTAGCTTTGCTTCTGTATGCAATGACCTCTGGTAATCTTTTTGCCTTAGACTTAAGTGAATGAAAGGACCAAAACTTTTTAGGATTTGACTTTAACTTGTCTGACAAGGACTTTAGATACTGACCATACTTGGAGGAGATAAGGCTCTTAGTTTCCTTCCTAAGTAACTTAAATTTAGATGTCAGTTCAGCAGAAGCATTGGTCTTCAACCGTTTCCACAAGGCTTAAATCAACTTGTAAATCCAATTGGATTATTTATGCATACACTATATTTGGAAAGTCTGTCCAGTTTTGGTCCCATGAGGTTGACTCATTCCACCAGATCTGGTTATGCATGGGAATACCTCAGCTGGCAAAGTTCTGGAAGAACCTGATATAAAATGTGTGTCACCAAGGACAGATCAATGTCAAACCAGAGAGCTGGGCTCTCAACATGAAGATACTTAGCTTTCTTAAAAAAATAAATCAAAACTCTGATTACCATTGATGCCATGAGTTTTTCTTGGGATGGTGGTTTTTGCTTATTTTTCCTCTAAAATCTTGTAAGTACACAAGCATTTAATTATTGCAGATATCTTAAACCATTTTTTTCAGATTTGAAATCAGCATTAAACTTCAGCATATAAGATATCGTGATTCAAAAATAGATTTTTCCAATAGTAGGAAGTCACCTTAATCAATAAAAGAGAGTTTGGTCTTACTTTTTCAAATTGATGGACCCTGAAGATACCACGAGTGTCACGCCCATGAGCACCAGCTTCTTGTCTAAAACATGAAGAAAATCCACAATATTTCTTTGGCAAATCATTCTTATCCATCCATTCGCCACGATGAAAAGCAGCAATTGGCTGTTCGCTTGTGGCTATCAAGTATTTCTCTTCATAGCCAGCTTCATCAGCACCCTTGCCTACAACCTGACAAAAACACCAAGAGTTAGGGACAATCTAGTTCAATTATTGAAAAGGGTGTAGTGGTGAGAGCCAAGTGCTCTCACCACTACACCACCTGTGCTTCCCATGTACTGCAGTTTAAGTGTCTTAACATATTTTCTGTCTCAAAACCTACAAACTGTATTCTGAATCAGTGGCTTGGTAAGAGAGAAACCATAATTGGATAGAGCTTAGCAGTTGGTAATTGATCAGCAATGGTTCTAATCAGTGGGTGAGATTAAATAAATAGTGCAAATATGTGGTTGTGAAAGCTATGCAGTTCATGTTTAGCATTCGATTTTTAATCCAGGTCTGCTTTGTAGATCCATCACATGAAATAAATGGAATAAATGGAAATTATGTTCTAATTACAGAAAAATAAGCCTGAGGGATAGCTTACATACAATGCAATCAATTTTAGTGCTTTTAACTTTTGAATACCCATACCCTTACATGTATACACCAAATTGAAAAAACATTGTCATGTTCAAAAGTTTAAATCATAGATTAAGGTAAGACCTAAAGGTGTTATGGGTAAGCACTTTATAAGGCTCATATTATATGCATAGGATATTGTTTATTGTTGCAACTCTTGAACATTGCTTCAAATTCTTGAAGAAAGCAATATTCAAGAATTATAACAATGCTCAACGCATATTATAGGCCTCATGAACTATTTACCCAGAATCCTCCTCGGTCTCACCTTGGATGACTGCTGCGAGCCAGCAGGCGAGCAGCAACACTAATCTTGACTTTTGGGAACCCTGTGTGCTGTATACCAAGAAAAATCTCAATTTTGTGTCTGTCATTCTGTGAGCAGAGCATGCAGTCAGTATGATCAGTGTTTTTTGTCATCGATGTACATGAGGTGCTGCATGCACACAGCACGTAGGACTTCGTGAAGCATTTTTCAAGGTCACAAACGTTTCAGTGACATTTCACGAAGAAGACAAGTTTTTTCATTAGTTTTTCTGCACTGTTATGTGCTCAGAATTTACCAATCAAAGATTTGACTGCCGCCATTGCCTATCGCATCCTCCTGGAAGGAGATTGTCGTCTTTATTTGGATGCTCTTGAAAAATAGATCCATACCTGACACAGAGATTGTTCCTCAACTATCTGCCTAATACAGCAGGTTGGTCAATGGAGGTTATAACACCAACAATTTCCCGATTACGTCAAAAACAAAGGATTCGCTTATTTGGGCAGAATCACAAGCAAATAATCCGCTTATTTGGGCAGACAACAATACTAAGTCACTTAGTTGGGTGACTAATATTGATCTACCGGTGGTAGATGCAAATAATAACCCTTTTTGGCTGATAAATTACAAAGAATTTTATCAAGGAGAAATCACTTGTGACCAGCATCAGAACTTCACTTTGCGTTTGACTTTGATTTTATGCTTTCAGTGACAATGATTATGCAATTGAATAACATTAGAAGGCTATATTATTGAACATTACATACAATTCAGTCACCAGAGAAGCTTCTTCATGTTGAATTATAAATGTTTACATATTAAAGTACTTTTGAGATTTTACACTCAACTACCTAGTATATCTATTGTTACCCTATTCAGTATGATTTGAAAGTTTTCCTATAAACATTGAGTTATATATTTTAACATATCAAACTACATTTTTTAAATTTAAAAGAGAATATAAGTCTATGCTCATGTTTAAAAATATATGTTTACTGTTTCCTTATGTTTATAAAAAAATAAGATTTTTAGTGCATGGCAACACTATTTTGAATAAAAGTGTTTCAATTAATTATATTGAATTTTCATTCTATACTTTTCTCTTTTAATAGTAAATTTAACTTACAAAATCTCAGACTTTATTTAATTTAACCCATGAAAAATCTAGTGCTCTGTATTACAGCAATATAATGAACTCATTGTTTTCTTCTATTTTCTATCAACTACTTGCAAACTGTCATTTTTGTTTCATGGGTTAAATCACAAAAGTCTTACTCATAACAGAAATGCATTCATACCTATAATTGCCTATAGCTATACCCCCTCTTTTTTTTTTTTTTTTTGCTATTGGTCTCTCATACTTTTCAATCTTACCCCAGCACCACTTTTCTCAACCAATTCACTTTTCGAATCCTTGTCCCCTTACTTTTTAGAGTGTTCCATGATTCTTATGTTACAATTGAAATAGTCTTAGTATTTTCAATTTCATGTCAACAAATAATTACTCTCTACTACATTGGTATTGTTTTGTTATGTGCATTCTTTACAAAGCATGCAAGGTAACCTTCGCAGCATTTCACTTTCTATTAGAAACTACTAGTTTAACCTTTAATGTTTTTTCAATTTGGTGTATACCAGTACCAGGGCTACAAATAATAGCTGGTCAGTCAATGGCTAAAAAAAAATTATCTTGGTCATACGTCATTCCCTCATTTTAACTGTTAATGCAAACATTAGACTGGGCATGTTCCCATTTTGGCCAGACAATGACTGATGAGCCACTGTTAGCTTTAGCCCTGCCATACCAACACCTTTGATTGCCTATAATTTCTTTTGTGTGTTGCAGAAATCATGGTAAAATAGACATACACAAATTAAAGAAGTTAATATTTACAGTTTTTAAATCATATTGATGCCTATATTTTATTATAACACTGTTTTGGTTATCACTGACCTTGTAAAGCTCCTCATCAAATTGACTCAGCTGTGCTACTTCTTGCATAACTTCTTTACGCATAAAATAAGGAGTCATAATTGGTGTAAAACCCTTTTCATGCAGCATTCTCGTTGCATGTTGAATCAAGGCAAATTCAAGGAATACCAGAGGACCCTAAAAGAATAATGTAATTTGTCAGAAACATGTTTTAAAAAGCAAAGATGGATAGCAGTTGGACTCACAAACCATTCCTTAAATTATATTGAATTCTTAATTTTTAGGGCAGGACTAGTCTTTTGTTTGCAGCAAACCCTTGTTACCAGTGAGCTCAGATGCCATAAACCTCCATAAATAAGCCCCCTGAATAGAAGTCCCTCCAAAAAAAAGCCCCCACCCCATGAATACAAGCCCATGGGGGTATTTTAAGGAAAACGCTACTCATAGTCAAGCTAGAAACAGCTGAAGAAATAAATCCAACCTTATTAAAATAGTTCCAGCCTGTAGGTAAAAATAAGTTACCACAAGTGCTTTTGGAGTGATCGCACTTACCATAAGTGCTAATCATTGAAACGCACTTATGGTAACCTATTTCAAACAAATCAAATTTCGTTTGCACTGACCATAAGTGCAAAGACATATATCTAGGTTATCGTAAGTGCATTCCAGAACCAATTCCACTTACCATCAATGCTTTTCATACTCGAGTTCCCTTGCTGACTCATTGGTACAACTTTACTGAGCATCAGTTTAGACACATTGGACAAATATAAGCCCAGGGCTTATTTATGGACGTTTATGGTACTTGGAAAGGTAACTTCATTCATACCTTAAGAAAATATCCTCTTCCTCCAGCAACAGAAGCACCTCTGTCAGTATCAACTCCATCTACCATGACTGCAAGATCAACATGAGAATACTTCTTGCGTACAGAGGAGTCCCCAAAAGTTCTTTCAACAGGATTTTCATCCTACAATAAATAAGTAAAATGTTAAGACGTGTAACTACTGGTAAACTCTATTTGGGGCTGTTATGATGCTCCAATCTAAGTTTTGAAGATAATTCTTTGGATGTACATCCTCAAGGGTTCTTTTTACCTCTTTCAGTGTTTGTTAGTAAGCTAGGCTACATTCATTCTGTGTGTCAGAGGTGGGAAAAGACAAAGATTCAAAGTAGGGTTCCTTATAATAGTTCTGATTTGAATCCCCTCTCCTAAAATTTCATGAAACTTGAATAAAAATGAAAAAAATCAATGCCAAAATACAACTGAAAGTACAAACTGCATATATTTTTACCTCATCATTGCTTATGTGTACAGATTCATGAAGAAGGTTTCCAACTTCAAATAGCTTATCTTTGCGTAGTTTCTCTAGTCTTGTCACCTCCTCATTACACGTCTCCATCCCTTTATCCACTAATGTACGAACTTTTTTGATTTGACTAACTGTTAATTTCTGTTATGGGTGAAAAAGAATTTATCACAGTCAATCATCAATGCTTTAATTCTAAGTACATAGAAAACTCTTCACAACCTGTAACCCTTAGAAAATTACAGGTTTGGGTACTTTCTGGTGTGTTTTGGCTTAAATGGTCTTTCAAATTTAATCTGTGTCAATAAGAAATTTTTTGAAAGCTAAAAATTTACTTTGTACATGTCTAGGAGTTGTCAAGGTTGCAGAAACGCAAGCAGTGCTATAGTTAAATGTTTCTAACAGCCAATGTTAAAGGTCAACTTATTCACCACTTTCCATACATCGGTTCACTGACCAAACACAAAGCTGTTGAGCGAGGTGTCAAGGTCCAGTGACCTTAGTTTCAAAGGATTATGCAAATTTTACCTTGGAGCCTCGGCTGAATGCTTTGTGTTTGACCAATGAACCAATGTATGGAAAGTGGTGAATTCACAATATTATTTCTGACAGCAAATCCTGGTACAAAAATAGTACCAATATTACACACACGAAAACACACTCTCAATGCTCTTCAAACTGGTTTAAGAGTCACTCAATATTGCATTGTTAATACCTGCACATCATCAGGAGATAGAGACTCAAGTTTTTCTAAAATTTCTTGTGATAGTGTGTCATCATCCCCAACTGGTTCTTTTTTCTGATGGTGAAAATGTAAAGTACAAAACTGACAATTTAAGACTTTTCACTCTTTTCAGCCATTATTGCACTGTTTTAAAACTATAAGTCCTATGAAAAATTTACTGTTAGTAGAGATCACTGGTACTTATACTGCGCACTTTTGTCTGACAAGGACCAAGAATATAGATCAAAATGTATTAAGGCTATATAATTTAATAGGCCTTTCCCAAATTTGCTTGGATGATCACAAAACAATGGTTCCAAGTCAAAAATTAACTTGGTTCTGTTTATCAAGGCCATTGAAACTGTTGTTTCAAGATCATCCAAGTGAATGCAGGAAAGGTCTATTGGACAGTATAAACAAACTAGTGGACTTTTTTAAACCCAGCCTTCTGTAACTTCATATCAATGTGCTGATGACACGACTATATACATGCATGGCAAACCATCCGATATTGGTAAATGTGAAATGCAGTTACAACAAGCCCTTGACAACTTATCTTGGTCATCCGAGTGTAACCTTTGTTTGAATCCTAAAGCCTGGTTTTCACTAGCGACGCAAGCATAAGCACAAGCAACATACGCAGACTCAGTACTGCATTTATCACCGAGGTGTGAGAAAAGACAAGCACTGCTAATGAGCAGTACCCTACTGAGTCTGCGTATGTTGCTTGCACTTATGCTTGTGTCGCTAGTGAGAACCAGGCTTAAGAAGACCAAAGTAATGTTGTTCTCTAGTACACAGTTATCCTGTGTGCACCAGTCTGATGAACATCAAATAAATCTCACCATAAATAATGCCAAGCTGGAAAGGATCAAGACCACTCAACAAGAGAACCTCAAGTGGAACGACGATGTGCAAACTAAAATATGTAAGTGCTACAGTACTTTGTCCATACTCAAGAAACTCAAGAACCTTGCACCTTTTCATGTTAAAAAGCAACTAGCTGAAAGTCTCGTTTTGACAAGAATCGACCACAACGTGGTGTCCTGCCCTCTTCCAGCTTATCTAGTCAACCATTCCCAGCGTGTTCATCTATTCACAGCCGCTTTTGTACTGAATCCTTATGCTGAAGTGTCAGACATCATAGATCTTGGTTGGCTACCTGTTACTTACTGCAAAGACTTTAACCTGTCTAAGGCACTAAATCATTCACACTGGCCTGCATATCTAAAGCTCGAAGAATACACACCTGCTAGAACACTCAGATCTTCCAATGAGCATAAACTGACAGTACCAAAAGTTAATGGGACACTACAGGACTGTGCTGCTAAACTATTTAATCTGCTTCCAACAAACATTAGGAACAGTATTGACACTCATGAATTCACTCTCAAGTGTAAAAAGTATTCTTGTTCATTAGCCAAGCAATCAGTATGATTTCAAGTATTAGTTTTCCTCATTTATATATAGTTTATATATTGTTTTCATTACAACCTAGCTATCTGTATATCTAATACTACACTTTTGATAACACATTAGTGTTTTGTTTTTCAATTCCAACTTTTATTACTCATCTTTTTTTCCTTTCATATACTTTAATACTAACTTTTCCACTTTTAAATGTTTGATACATTAGTATTATTAGTATTAAATTTTATATCTATGTACATATTTATTCAGCATAGAAAAGCCACCTGGTGGAACGCTAACTGTTATTATTATCAATATTATTATTATTATTATTATTATAATTGTGAGCAATGACAGAGGTCACTTAGCAACTGGATGTTTATTAGAGGGGGGAAAATTTTTGCCATGATTAATCTATGAGCTCTTATATGGAGAATGAGGAACCACTGGGCCATTTTGTCAAATATCTGAGGACAGGAGAATGCAGAGAAGCAGATATTTTGCCATTGGGACTCCATGACTTGAAACTTATAAAATTCTAAAATGTCTGGAGGGGGGTTCCCCTGTCTTCAAGGCTGTAAATTAGCACTAGTCATTAGACATTTGTCCAGTAAATTTGAGGTTTTGACTCGCAAATGCTCAGTCTGCCTGGACACCTAACTGGGCTCAAGTTCTGTTACAATGTGGAATATGAAAAAAAGAAAATCACTTGATATTGCCAAACAAAAATCATGACTTTTAAGTATATGATGTAATGCATATAAATAGTTAAATAATTTCACTTTGACTTGTTTTCATTTGTAGCTTGTGTTTCATGTCATCATCTCAATGTCACACTGAATTGTAAACCCTCAACTCAAGGCAACAATATCAAACATCTCACGTTTCAGTTGCATGAATATTCCCAATGATTCAAGTCATCCATTTATACATGTTAATAGAAAACAAGACACTCTAAAAGAGTACACTGGATTGCCTGTGTGTGTGTGCGCATATAATAGGCTCCAAGGTTTCTGTAAAGACTTAATCAAGATATCCACTTTTATTATATAGACATGAGTGAGATACTGGAAAATAAGCCATTCGTAAACATGATACGAAACTACATCCGGGAACC
>JAAAQI020166116.1:3504-24204 GCA_011800005.2 Stichodactyla mertensii | reverse complement strand
GGCGGCAGTGAAAAAGCAAATTCCAACGGGCAACTTACAACTTCGGTGTCCGCGAAATTATGAAAATCGCAGTAACTCATCTCGAACATTTCTTTCTTCGAGAATTCAAAGCAATTTTCTACGCCTTATGATGCCTTATCTAATACGCCTTATTATCTGTTTACCCATAAACCATTTCAGTCTTACCTTCTATAATCTAAACTTTAACCTACAGCGTTTATTCAATTTGATGTATAATAAACCGTTTAATACATACATCTCTGTAGTTAAGTTTCGCTGTCAGGTTGAAGCGATTGTCCATCTTCAAAACAGTCCATGGTGCTTTGTTTTCGCCACATTCACTAATTCAGTTAAAACCACAAAAAGCACATTAATTCGCCTTTCCGAACTTGAACCGAGGAATGGAACGAACTCGTGTTCAGTCTTTCTTTGAAAGGCTCGGTTTGTTTTTCTTAAAAAGGACAAAACGAAAGCTTCTCTTGTGGTAACAAATAGTGATGAAGAAATGGCCTCCATTCTCCCTCCCCTCCCCTCCCCCCAAACGCACTAGGCTGTCTCTCAGTCTTTCAAATAAGAGCCAGTTTAATTAATCAGGCAAATTCCAAAAACAATATATCATTATAAACTTACTTTAATATATGTGTGAATGTCAGTTCAACGCTTCGGTTTTTGAAGATCTTGGATAATGGGTAACCATTCATAACTTGTGGGTTATCGACGGTCTAATTAAAAAGAAAATATTTTTTTAAGCCTTGTTCACACTAACGTTGTAATCGTATCACAATCGTAAGCAGCATTAAACCCGGTGCTAATCAAAGATCGCAGTCTTAAGCGCCGTCGAAAGGTGCGTCGTAAGAGCGTCGTAATCGTAAGTTAGGATCAGAAGGTTTTGTTTCCTTACGACTACGATTACGATTACGATCACTTTACGATCAAGTGTGAACCAACAAAACGTTATAAGCGTAAGCGTAAGAAATGGCCAATCACTACACTTGCCACTCCTTCATCACCATCAATCATTGGAATTTAAATGCTAAGATTTTCAAAAGTGTGGGGAAAATAACAATAAAGCGAGGCTTACGATTCTGCTTGCATCGTATTGATTTACACTAGATCGTAAACTTCTTAAGATTATTTTACGATTACTATAAAACGCTAGCATGAACAAGGCTTTGGCTATGAGTTCATTTGCCTAATCCGAAATCTACAATAGTGGCAAATTTGAAAGAACGTTATTTTACTTACGTTTTTAAGGAGCTCCATGTCTGAAATTCTCCTACATACAATGGACGTGTTCGTACCAACCAGAAATACAATGGCGACCAAAATATTGATAAGAAACGCACAAAACACCGAAAATGTAGCAGCTCTGCAAAATGATGGTGGAGTGAATTAACATTTGTCATTAACATAAAATTATTCAATTCCATTTTATGAAGATTGACGGAGAAAAAGTTTTTGCGTGGTTTCCTGAGGCGATAAATTATGTCCGGTCCCTAAAAACGTGTAATAATAACTGAATCGCACTTACCCTATGAGAATCCTTCCTCCGAGATCGGACATATCTCCCCTGGTACTGGGAGTGTCGAAGGTACTAGCTCCAGTCATACCAAGTGTGATACCCAAAAGAGTTAGAAAAACAATGATAAAAACCAACGTAGCGATCAAAATATAAGTAATATTCCTGCGAATAAAACACACAAAAAGTAAAAACACTTAGAATGTTGCAGTATAAAATATTAATAAATTATAACTAACAACATATAAAAATTGTTCTACAAGCATCAGTAGAGTGATGAAACAGAAACTAATAGTTCAAGTCTAACAAACGAATAGACGCAAAAGAAAACCAATGGAATTAGTGTCTACTAATCTTTATTAGACAGTAAAAATCTACTAGTATTCTAATGCAAATCCCGTGCTCTGATTGGTTACTCTACTCACCTTCTAATTTCGATAGAAGGTGAGTAGAGAAAATTCAAGATGACAGCTTTTCCCAAGACGTGTTTTAAAGAACTTCCAGCTGAGCGGAAATAAATTTTCTAACCAATCATTGTCCTTTGTAATTTTTGATGGCCGGCCCTATCTTCAAACACTTATTTCTACCTAAAAACAATTGAAAATTTAATTCGATGTATTTTGAGTCATATAAAAATCCGAAACTATGAAACACAGTGATTTTTTTTCTGTGAATTATCTAAAAACTACGCAAGAAATGATTTTAAAAACAAAGAGAGAGAGCCGGAGGTTTTGTCCAACAATGCTTTGCGCAGCTAGTTGTTCGCTCAGCTGGTTACGAGTGAAGATATCGAAAAATTATTACTAAATGTTCAAGGGCGGATCCAGGATTTTACAAATGGGGGTGAATAGTCTTATTCAAAGCTCCTTCAAGGTATCTTTTCTCCATCAGAGTTCAGAATAGGCTTTCAAGACGTCTAAAATGTACAAAACTGAGTTGACTCTTAACATATGTATAAATTATTTAAAATTAGTTACGAAATGCAATCCGATCTGTTGTTTTCATTTAAAATATTCATACTTTTCAATGTTAACACCTCTAAAGCGGGGGATGGAAATCCACCCAATCCACCCCCCTGTATCCGCCCCTGATGTTACTCGGCCAGAGAAACAAAAATAGATTTTTACTAAAACAATTAGACTGCTCGTTCTCGTTTACTCTTGGCCGATAGAAAACTCGAACTCGTAGTCTAATTGTTAATTAGACTATAATAACTATTTCACGGGTTAAGTGCCATCAATCTATTTCTGCAGATTAGATTCTGCTTTTAACTTGCCTGTATTTGTCGTATTTAGTCACATCACCATCAGGCTCGAGGTATTTATTGATCTCAGTCTGGTAAGGTAAAACTGATTCTTCCAAAATCTACATGCAATGAAAATAGATTCTCTAGGATACTTACACATACAAAAGAGAATGATAGTTCATAAGCTAAATCAGTAAGGCCCAGTACGGCTTTCGTCATGTAACCCCTTGACAGTTCATGTATCTCATCTTCTGTGAAAGGTTTCATCTTTTTTGACAAGAGAAAAAGCAGCGCACGAATATACCTTTCTTGGCCACATTAATAGTTTCACTTCTAAAAAATTTATAAATGGTTGGACCCCCAAATGGGACCTCTATTTAACTTGACGTAATGTTTACCCATTTCAGACCACGTGTCATTCCCTTTTTATTTATTTATTTATTCATTCATTTATTCATTCATTCACTTTTATTATTTTTGTTTCTCAGAAACGCTTAGAGAAGATACGTTAATATGTATGAACCTTGAACCCGAGAGGATGACACGTGGTCTGAAATAGGTAAACATTACGCCTAAAATAAAGAGGTCCCATTTGGGGTTCAACCATTTAAAAATTGGCCTGGAAATACTGAAAAGAAGTCATCAACAGTGAAAATAAAGCAAGGAGATTTGTATAAAACCGCGTCGCCTTTACTTCGGGGGAAAAAAATTACCGTTGCAGTTAAGCGTGGATATATTTTTCTTCGTGTTATTTTAAAAATCTTGAATGGCAAACTTCGTCTAGTTGCCCTTCGTCGCCCTGCCGTTCAGTATATGTAAATTCTTTGGCGGGAAAAATAGACGCGTCTGCGTCTGTCTGCGTCCGCACGCGCGCCGGGAACGCAACAAGCATGCGCGCTACAAGACGAACGAGACGAGGTTTGTCTTCCTTCTCTAGTAGCGCATTACGATAACCTTTGCTCGATAAAAACTTCCAAAGAGGGTCTTTCTTATATCTTAAAATGGCGCTTCTAAAACAAGAAACTTGAACTGAAGGTAAGACTAAATGATGAACAGATTTGGTGTTGAAATTCCAACGAACCCGCTAAATTTTCAAGCTCTGTTCGCAACTTCCTCTTTATTCTCGGGTTACGGATAGCTGCTGGATAGCTGTAGTTTTGTTACTTAACGTACCTTATCTACGTCGTCTTCTAGTGGACGTAGGAAGTCTATCTTGATATTTTTAACTTGGTTTGAGTAATTCTTAAAATCTAGAATCAAAATAAGCCCTTATATTAACTAAAGCTTGTGTGGTGGTTTCGTTTTGAATTGTTTACTTGCCTGCATCATGTCCTGCATCATTTTTCCATTTTAGTGTGATATTTATACCTCAAGCTGAGAACAAATTATTGTTTTTCTCTTACAATATACAAACAATTGGATATACAGAGAAACGAGTTAGGATACTAAATAAGTTCCTCCCTTCTCCATTTATTTCCCTCCTGAATGTCCTTGGTTTTCTCTTTTTTACTCCACATTTGAAACCAAAGTATTTCATTTCTAAGGGAGAAATTAGGGAGCATTCACTTTTTAACAGGGAGGGGGGAGGGAGGACTCACAGATAACAAGTTATCCAAATTTTCAGTTGCCCCCATAATGCAATCAAAAAAAATTGTGCCCCAATCCCCCCCCCTCCCCCACAGTTTCTCTTTAATTTTTATGGCCTCTCAGTTTATTAAATTAAATCGTGGGTTTGAATCCCAGTGAGGTCCGAAATTAATTTTTCCAAATCTATTTCCAAGGGTTTTTGGCCAGGAATAACCTCCTTTCCAAGCACTATAACTTTCCATTATTTCAAGTTCAAATTAAATCAAAGATGACCCACCCCTTTTGGCTGGGAAAAATTAGTTGACCTACCCTTAATTCCTTTAACCCACATCCTGTTAAAAAATGAATGCTCCCTCACTTTTTTGCAGTGATTTTAATTTATTAAGTTACCTGATGTAAAATTTGAGGCCATGTTTTGAACAGTATTTGGAAGTTCATGAAATGATTTATTGCCCTGAAATCAAAGTAACAAATGAATAGGAAAATGTGGGTTGAAAATTAGTGTTATAGTGTGAATACATGCTTGATTGTTGCAAAAAAAAAAGAATGAAATTGCACTTTTTGAAACAATTTTTTCATTTGCTACACAAAACAATGTCTGTGATTGCTCCATGAAAATAAAGTAGCTTGCGCCTGCAGACTGGCTACATACAACAACAAGATAATCAGCCAATCAGCATGCAGAATTACTTGCAACAGCAAAAACTTGCAACATTCATAATTTCTGTTGCATATCAAGTTGGGGAAGGGGGCAAAAAAGTGTGCAACAACATTCTTCAATTTGCACAGCATCACTGTTGTGCTGCCAACAAGTTTGACAAAAATGTTACTCATACTTTAGTGCCTTAAAGGAATACTAGGTCACTAATTATTTTCATGTAAGGAAAAGAGCCATTCCTCAATTTGCCCCACCCCACCCCCACCCCTACAAATAATGACCAGTTCCTGAGTTGTAGGTTTTTAGTTTGAAAACAACAAACCTTATCAGCTTCATGGGTCAAATTAGTATTAACAGCTTCCTGTACTTTTTCCTTGGTGTCTGTGATGTTGGGAACTTGAGTGAAGTTAGCTTCAACAGCCAGTAGATCCTCATTTGGTATTGAATCACATGCCTTTGGAGGTTTTGACAATGATGTGCATTCTCCTTTTGCATCAGAAATATTTCTTTTAGATTCTGATAAGGCTTGCTTTAGGCTTTCACCATCAGAGACCAGTGTTGACACTGTCCTTTGTACATCTCCCAAAAGTCTAAGGGATGTCTGTATGTCTGTTAAAAAATTAAATTTCTTAAGACAAATCAAACCCATAGCTAGCTGAGGGGGTGGGGGTGCAATGGGTGTATTTGCACCCACCTACAAGCCCCAAGGGTTCACATTTTGGGGATGGTTTAGTCCACTTTGGTCTTCATCACACTTCCTCTCATACACACACAGTTCCCAGAGGTTCCCATTTTGCCACTCAAGGTCCAACATTTGGTCTACTTTGGCCTCAGTCACCTCCCTCTCCCCCCCCCAACAAAATCCATGGTCCAAGGTAGTTTCAAAGGATTATTCAAATTTGTACCTTGCACCTTCAATTGGATGCTTTGTGTTTGACCAGTAAACTATTCTCTCCATAATAAAATCAACTTCTTAATTTCTTACCTTTATCAAGTTTTGTAATTGAGTTGACCAGATTTATAACAAGTGGTCCACCTTCTTTGATAATTGGATTTACTATGTCAACACCCAGTGCTATAAAAAATTATTGTGCAATTTGATATAAAGAAAAGAAGTATTTTAAAGAAATTTATCAAACTCATTAATATTCATTAGGCTGAAGACAATAGAAAATCATGACCGTGAAGAGCATTTTAACTTCTGATACAAAACTTTTTTAATTTGAAATTGGATTTTCTCGGCGAAAAATAGCTCAATCTTTAAATTTTTAATTCCAAACATAACTATTTACCTGGGAGTTTGATAAGTAGTTTACAACATTCGCATCCATGTTGTATCCAAAGTTACAATCACTCGCCTTCGGCTCGTGTTGTAACTTCTGATACAACACGGCAGCTCATGTTGTAAACATTACATAATGTATGCCTTTTAAATATGTTCTAACTTATGAGTTTTTGTCATGATAGTTTATGCTTTTTTAAATAGGCAGTCTTTAGGGGTAGATCCAGGATTTTTTCACTGGCATTTTGTTAAGTATTCTTAGACTAACACTTTGAGAAAGCAATTTTATATCAAAAACAAAGAAATAATACCCAAGGGAATGACACATGGTATGAAATGAAAAAATATTACACCAAGGGAAATTCAGACAACACCCTTCCCAACCCCATCCCCCTCCCCCTCCCTTCAAAAAATTCCCTTTCCCCAAGTTTAATGTCACTGTGGCTAGTGATTAATGAAGGAGAACAGAGCTGTCTCACTTTAGTAGAAACGCACTAGCATTTTCTCACAAATCCTGCAATCTGATTGGCTAACGTACTCACTAACTATTGAGTGATAGATAGTGAGTAGTGAAAAAAGTTTTCATTTTATGTTAAAAAAAATATTAACATTAATAAAGATTGGTATGAATTCAAAGGATGCTGGACAATAAGACTACTAATTGTTCTCATTTTCTATGAATCAAATAATCAACTTGGCACTGCGTGTGACTTGTTTTCTATCTATTGACTTTTAGTAGAAACTCACTAGCATACTGTCACAAATCCTGCAATCTGATTGGCTAACGTAATCCCTAACTATTAAGTGATACTGAGTAGTGAAAAAGCCAGCATTTTGTGCTAAAAAACATTAAATCAATAAATATTGATTTAATGATTTAAACTCATTCTCATTTTCCGAGTCAAATAAATAGTCAACTCGGTGCTATGCACCTCATTGACTATCTATTGATTAATAATAGAAAACTTGAACTTTGTAGTCTAATTGTTAAATAGAAAACTCAGACACGTAGTCTATAAATTGTTAAATATGAATATTAATACAGTCATGCACATTAAAGCATCTAAAAAGGAACACTTGGACACACTAACCCAGAATTTCTTGTATTACTTTATCAAGAACTATCAACAATTCAGGTCCCACAATGTGGTTCACTTGCTGGAAAAGAATTATGACATTGGCAATTTATAGTAATAGATATAGATGATCATGATGATTAACATGATGATTAATTAATAATTAACATTTTATTGATATTAAGATCATCATTTATCAAACTAATTACAGTCAACGAACTTCACGCATGAACACAAAAATTAAACATGAATATTTGAAATAATATTCGAATATTCAAAATAATAATCGAATCTTCGTTTGATTATTCGATTACTGAAATGAAGAATTGAATATTTTTTCAAAGTTTTCATTATATAATCCAAGAATGAAATATTTATTTTATGCTTGGATTAATAGTTTGTTTTTAAAGTTAATGTTATTGCCATCGGCTTCCAGTGTTGAGCTACACAACACTTTTTAGTTTTATTCTTCGTTCTTGCTTTCGACTGATTTTCATGTAAGTTGTACTCAAAGGTATGCTTGCCAGTTGCCGCTAAGAATTCTCCAACTTCCTCTAGGATATCACTTTGGACATCGGCAATTACTTTTGGAAGATATTTGTTTGCATTTCTTTCCACATTGTAGGCATTCTGAATGTCTTCTGCAGAATTTTAAAAATCAGTAGAGCCTAGGTCTGCTTAGTGCTGTATCTCATGGCAGCACAAAAATACCAAAGGGCAGCATTCCGGCATGCAAGCAAAGTAATGCAGACAGTCTTTCGATGCTATCTTTAGTAACAAAACCCTAAGCCTGGGATTTTTCTACAATTCAAGTGCTAGTATATCACCGAACTGAAAATAAAATTTAAAAAATATCTCTAAAGTACAAATTTGCTTATTCGGTAATCGGAAACAAGAATTGAAAATCAACGAAAATTCTTCAAATCTACAGATATGTATACGAATATTTATTTGAATCTTCAAATATCATTTGAATCTACGAATATTCATTTGAATCTTCGAATATTCATTTGAATCTTCGAATGTTCATTTGAATATTTGAATGTTCATTTGAATATTTGAATATTCATTTGAATATTTGTAGAATCATACAAAATGTGTTCATGCGTGAAGTTCGTTGACTGTAATGATTCTTAGAAATTAACAATATAAAATATTCATACCTTAAAAGTATTGTTTTTGTAAGTTACAATATCATCAAAAACATTGCCAACTGTTGTCCTTGCTTTGGGTAGTGTCTCTGTCATTTTGGAAGTGGAGACTAGAATAATAACTGCACCAACTCTTTAGAATAAAAATACAAGATATCTGTTTAAAAATATTTATAGTTTCAAAACCTTTATCATATAAATTATATAGGAGCATATGCCCTTTGTTAATAGCCCACAGAACAGGAGAGTGACATGTAGAGGAGAATATGTTTGTATAGGCGTCTGAATAAAATTAATCCATCATTATACATGTTTAATGAAGGATTTCAGTTTTTTCTAACAAATTTAATTTTCCACTTAAATTTAGGTAGTCACCCCACCCCCCCCACTCCACACAATCCCTCTTTGGTAAATCTTATACCTGAGGAAGTTATAGTAGAGTTCTACTGACAAGTACCTTGAAAAGCAAAATATGGATTGCATTAATAGTGTATAAACAACTTACATAAGAAATATGGAACAAAATACTAGTGCTAAAGCAAATTGCTTTCGCTTTTTTGTAGGACGAACATCTAGGTCTTTGTTATCATTTAGGCTGCCTCCACACTTGCCAGCAAAACGGCAACAGCATATGATTAATCCAGTGATTGGTATGGCTATCCCAAATATCAGAGAAATTACTGCTAAACTAATCATAGGTGCTTCATAGTCAAGGACCTCAAAAAAAAAAAGGATTATTAGTGTCATTGATAATAGGTAATTATTATAAATGAGCAAATTGTGGAGCAGATTTTCATATGTCGAGTGAAAAGCTCACAGCACAATGGTGCCATAGGCATGCCTTGCTGCAACCATGATGCTTTCTAAAATTACTGTGCTTTACTGTGCCTTAACTGACTGTGATACAACCATGTTTGTACTGTGAACTTTAATCCACAGTCATATGAAATATGCTCTACTTAGCTAGCTTGGTTAAAGGCTACCCAATAGACCTTATTCTCTTGGGTGTATTTGTTTTCCCAATACAGATCACGTGTCATTCCTTTGGGACTTTTTCCTTTGTTTAATGGAAATGCTTGAGAAGACACATTAATATGGATAAACCTCAAACAAAAAATCTCATTCCCAAGAGGTCTCAATTGGGAAAACATTACGCCCAAGCGAATAAGGGCTATTTCAGTTATTTGGAGTGGGGTTACTCTCATTTTCAACAACTGGGATGTGCCACTAAATAGATATGGTTGCAAATCCTGGTATCATATTTTAAACCTCTTGGAATTAATAATATTCATTTAAAAATTAGTTTACCACATCCAATCCCCTCTACTGGGTCTTTCCCTCTCATACATGTATGGAAGAAAATGTTCTTCATGCAACAGTCAATGTATCTCCCCCAACCTGGGAACAACAATGGGAATGTTTACATACTTTTAAATCCCTTGCCAATAGCCATCAAAGGGAAGTGCTGTTCAATTTAAGCTGCTACAAGGGGAATAACTGGGATGTGGGGCCATTGGATCAGCAACATTCCCCCAGGGGTGAGGCCATTTTCCCATTTTCACAGACATCAAATTCCAAGTCTCCAGTCATGCAGGACTTGGGGATGGGGGTGCCAGGGGTTAACATTGACTGGTGCATAACAGTGAATGAGTTTAATGATTATTAGCACACATCTTTAATTATATAACCACCTGTTTCGTGTTGATGGATCCTTGAGATTTTGAAAGTATTTCATTAATGATCTCTAGTGAAAGTAAAAGACACGAATAAACTATGATTTTTATAATTTAGCAGATTAAGAAAACACAAATTTAATCTTGTATAAACAAGTGAGGATTATAAATGGTGTTAGATATAACTTTTACCGTAAGGCGGCTGATCCCTGAGAATGTTTGCGATTCCTGCAGAGATACCGACAAGGCCATTGGCAGAGTCTGTTTTTTGTGCAGATGGTTGAATTTTGTACGTCTCTTCCTTGGGTAAAGGAGGAAAGCGAAGGGTATTACCATTACCACCGCTAGCTATCGCTAGCCTCAGCGTTAAAACAATTACTAAACATATCTGAAGCGTTCTACGTAATTCCCATGAGAGACTGCTAACTTCTTTGAAAAACATCTTCTAAATTAGTTTGATTCACATCTGGTAACCCTTATATGTACATGTGAGTTGAAGTGAGTTTCCAATGCCCATTCAGTCATACAGAATATGTTCATACACGATCGAAAAAAGTACAAAATGTCCACTTTTTCTTGTCTTTTTCTATCACCACTTCGCGGGTTAAAAAGCAGCTGTGTAGCGATCTTATTTCTCTCTCCAGAATGAGTATTTCGACTAACTGAAGTGAATCAAAGATGTGATAGAGAGAGATTCAAGCTATACTGAAACCTTCGTATAAATGTCGACTTGTTGACATACATAGCTGTATTACCGGAGTGTAACACGATATTCTGACCAATCAGGAACGACTATTTGTCACGCTGATTGTAATGTTTCAGTTTTTAATTATTTTTTGGCTCTTTACTGGGAAATTATCCGCTAGAAATATACTATAGATATTTATCAATGGCTTTAAGTATTTACTCTCTTCTTCCCTCCCCGCAGTCTGTCTGGACCTGCTCTTTTTACCCATTTATTATAATTTATTACTCTTTTCTATATGTGCATGTTAAAGCAATGTTATTAGCAAGATTGTTTTTAAACCTTCTCGCTAATAACATTGCTTTAACATGATAAAAATAACGTGTTTCCCTTCAGTATTTCCTTCAGCTGAAGCTTTTTATTTCAAGAAAAGCTCAGCTGAAAATCATCTTGACCATTTTAGTCCTTTGTTTTGCTGTAAATCTTTGTTGGTCGTAGTAATTAAAGTGGTGTAGCAGAGCGATCAAACAGTGAGCCAGGCCGCACATAATCTCCTTCGCATCCAGTTATTAGCGTAAAAGCTTTTTTTTTTTTAAAAAAAAAACTAATGTCTTTACTACTGTTAATTTTTTAAGAGAGCGAATGTCTTTTCTACTATTGAATTTTTAGAAAGTTTCGTTTAATAGATGTGGTACAGTTAGAGGTGTAAATATCCGTTGTTGCCACACCCACCAGGACGAGACTCAGTTACCTTTTAGGGGTCATTTTCAAAATTTCTGACAAGCACTCGGTAGGGGGAAAATCAAAGTAAATTACCTCACAGGAAGCCTAAACAATGTACATAACTAGTCATACTTATCAGTAACGGAATTGAGACCTAGTTTTTGTTCTTAAAAAAGGAATCTGAATGTGCCAACGAAGTGATGAGATTTAAAATGGGGTATTTTAGCAAGAGTTAGGAAAATCGTCAATTTATGTAATTGAAATCGAATGAGAAATCTTTGTGGATTCGATTTGATTGAAAAACTTGTGCAGTAGCCAATTCGTCGCGCCACACAATTAGAAGAACCTCATCGAGACAGTATGGCTAAAAATAACGATCCCCATGCCTAACGATTTTACGCTGTAAATTTGTCTCGCAAAATGTTAAGAATAGAACTAGTCTTTACACAAATTAAACTGGTTTAACAGGTTTTTCAAAATCAATACCAAGCAAAACTGTGCACACTTCCTTATATGGAGTGTGATCTAGTCAAACCTGTTTAGAAAAGAATGACGCACTTCCGTAACAAACTCAAACTCCTCTAAGTTTGCCAACTTGGTTGGCAAATATTATGTAGGAAAGAGCAAAAATTGGAAAACCCCATTTTAGAAGGCTCGGACAACGCTAAAACTTTGCCAGAGGATTGACGAGGGTACAAACTATGACAACAATAAGTTTTGTTGCAGTTTATTCAGACAAATGATTTATTTTTTATTTCTATGGATAGCAAACCCCATACATTCTCTTATAAATCGTGCTCATGAACATTGTTTGGGCTGCCTGTGATTACCCCTTGGATTTGCATGTCACCTATTTTAGATGACGTTACCTAATTCGTAGTCAAATGTAGTGCGCGGTCCGGGAGTCTGAGATCAATGTTATCTTTCAAGATGGCGGACGGAAGAGCAAGAGTTAACCGAGAATTTCGCGATAAATTAACCGAACGAGTTCATTCAAACCTAGTCGAAGCAGGAAAGCTAGGACAACAGCTAACAAGAAGCTCGAAATCTCACGAAGTAAGTCGCTATCACATATGAAAAATTATTCTGGCAAAATGTGTGAATTATATTACAAAATAACAACAAGACAGAGTTATTTTCTTTTAAATTATTTAAGATTCTTGCACAAACTACCAAACACTTCGTCGGCCAAGAAGGCTCCCTTGCAAATACAATGGAGGTAATGAACTTTGCAATTAATTTTTTAAATGAATACGTGTGCTATAAAACCCTTTTTATTTCGAGTATAATAATTGCATCATGTATAGAGGTTTACTTGATACAATGGAAGGCCTACTGTTGTTTGTGTTTTGTTTGGCTTGATGTTATCTCATGATCAACATGTGTGTCAGCTGTAATGACCTATAATAAGCTTATCGTACATGAACCCACTTTCCTTTTTTGTATTACAAGAACTTTAGTGTCTGCCACCACCCTTCCATGTTTCATTTTTCCACTTTACTGTATATTCCATTTTTGACCTGAAAAAGCTGAAAATTTGGAAGAAATTATTGTTCCATGTTGGGATAATGCAACTATCAGTGTTTAGCTCCAGGGCCCAGGGGGAGACAGGCAACCCAGGGGGAATTGAGGTAGGATCTTGCTCACTGGATTGGACATTTTACAAGTATGTTCTCCCTGAGAGGAGGGGAAATTGACACTCGGCAGAACAAGAGAGCCTGGAAGGGAGGGGAAATTTGACATTTGTTAGAGTTCTGGGGGTAGGGAAATTGACTCTGCCATCTCCAAAAATGTTAATTTCCCCTGGGTCGCTAAGCATTAATAAGTGCATAACAGTAAAACTGCACGAGACTAGATGGTCCTTTGGACGGAGTTCTGGTACTTTTTTATGCATGCTCTGGTCTTCCACTGTGCAGTTCTGGCTCCCCCTTCAACCAATATTAATTTTCTTCCCACTTTTCCAACTATCTTTCAGAAAGTGCAACATATTTGGCATTTAAATGAACAAATGAAATCACAGTAAGTAGATATGTGGTGGTTACAACAAACATTGAGGCCTTTGATTTCATGTCCTACTGCATTTTTGAAGATGTAAGCATGTTTGACAGAGAAAATTAAAATTAAAAATTGTGTAAATGAAGATGATCTAAGCATGAAATTACTAACCTTTTTATGACTGTGATTATCAGTGCATTTTATCATTAGGTATTCAAGTTTGGTTGGTATTATGGGATGCAGCAGCAGATTTAGGGGGAAGGTGTTGAGGGTGTACATCCCCCCTCCCCCAAAGACAGGAAAGTCCCCTTTGAGACTGCTACTGGAAGAAAACAAAGTAAAAAAAATGACTTTAGTAGAGCAAAATTTCATTGATTTTCCATTTGGCAGTTTCAAATTATTTTTGAAAGTTGACCTGCATTTTGGCCAAGGGATGCCACTATTTTGGGCCCTGCAAATCACACCTTTAGTAAGTAAAATGAAAAGTTGTTATACATTTTATAAGTCATGTTTTTCTCATTTCAAACCATATGTGTCATCCTATTTCAAGAGAATAAGATTGTTTGATATATATTGATATATTCTCCAAGCAACACCAAAAATGTTGCTTTGAAATGGAAATACATTATGCATAATTTGATTTGGTCTATATACCAGAAATCTAGGCAAGTGTGTGATTTGCATTTTACTGGTATTTTGAATCTCAAAGGGAGGACATGAGTCATGAATGAACTGCAGCATCCCAATTCAATGGTGTAGAAAGGGGCTATCATTTATTGTTTATTAATAATCTTAAACTATACAACACTCAGGTGTAATGGGAGGATAGAAAAAGTATTTGAAACCATACTGGTACAATCATGTGAAATGTTAAAATGCACCTAAAGCCTAATAACAGACCCATATGAAATCAATCCTTATGCTATTGGAAAACCATTTTCAAGGTTTTTTATTTTAGCAAATTCCCAATTTTTAACAGTGCTTTAAAATTCAGGCTCTTTCCAAGGATGAGTACCACGTGAACTGAGATTTGGCACTAACAATATCGTAATGTCATAGATGGAAGGTGATTTACAAAGAAATGTTTGTTTATGGCTATTAACCTTCCATGAAAACTAAAAAAACAACACTGGTAGATGCATTGTTGCAGAATTATAGTCAATTTTTAGGATGTAAATACAAGAGTTTGTATGAATGTTATAGATGTCCTGTGATGATGTCACTCGTCTCAGTCTATCAATATGCAATCCTCAACTGAAAGGTTGTGTTTTGAAATGGCATTTAAAAATTGGGAATAACTTCAAACAAAGAAATTTCTTCATTTTTTGATTATTTATGAGTATTACTTCAAATTAGGATAGGTCTGTTTTTAGGCTTTAGGTGCACTTTAAAAGTACTCATGACCACAGAACTATTTTGAATTTTGGTTTATCTTCATTTTTAGGTGTGGTGATGTACATCGCAGGTGAGTTGAAGGGCAATTCTACATAAGACATTGAAAAACAGCAAATTTTAAAATACAGGATATCTGGCTAAATCTTGTGTCACTAGAAAGCTTAGACAGGGAAATGTTTGAAACCAGTGAGAATTTGTCGGTATTGACCACACCCACCTTGAGAGTGACCATGATATTTGGATGTTTCCAAGACTGATAAATTTACACATTTTAGTAACAACCGGCTTCATAAAGTCAACAAAAATTAATAAATAAAAGCTAAGTTGTCCATTTGGGCATAAAAACATAGCCTTAAGCTTCTTTTAAATGAGTATAAAATGGGTATAAAAAATATCCATATCACTTGCTCCTTCCACCAGGAAAAAGGATTCAAAATGTGTTGCAGACATTAATGTAATGTCCCCAACATTTGGACATTTAAATTAAATTACTTCAAAAACTAAACACTATATTCAGGAGTTATTGATGGTGCTCTTTAGTTTTAATGAAAGTATTATTTTAGTGAAGAAATTTCACATGGCCAGCTTCTTGTTATTCAGAAATTTGAGTCTTAAGATTGTAATGTCTACAACATAATGTCCACAACAGACCTTACATTGCAGTGCTCATATCTTTGTAAATCTTGTGTCACTGCTGGTAGTGAGCTTAGTCAGGGAAACATTTGAAATCAGTGAGAATTCATTGGTGTTGACCACACCCACCCCATGAGTGACATGATATTTGGATGTTTCTGAGACTGATAAGTTTATAAATTTCAGTAGTAACCTTTATAAAATGAAAAAGTAAAAAGTAATTAAAATACAAGTTGCCATTTAAGTGTAAAAACATAGCCATAAGCTTTATCTCTTAAATGGGTATAGAAATATCCAAATTACTTGCTCTCTGTTGCACCAGGAAAAAGGATTCAAAATGTGCTGCAGACATTATGTAATAATGAAATGAAATTGCCTATTTTTGTCCTTAAACAGTTTATCATTTAATTGATATTCATATAAAAATGTATTACAAAGTGATTAAACATTTGCTTTGTGGACAGTACAACTAAGTAATTTGAACACTGCCTGCTAAAAAAATCCTTGAACAAATCTTGTTTTAATATTGTGCCCAAAATTGTAATGTCCACAACACGTTTTTTTACTGCAAAATCTTAAATAGTAAATTAATTAGAGTTTTTCATGGTAGAAGCAAACTGTCATCATTGGAAAGTTAGAAAGCACAGTCATAGCCTTAAATTAGAAATTTTCAAATTCACAGGAAATTAGAACTGAAATGGATGACATGAAAACTTGATTGTTTTTGGTGTAATGTCCACAACACACTTAAAAATTTAAATAGCTACTTGATGAAACAAGAACAATTTTTTTTGTCCAAATTGTACAGGGGCTTCTAACGCATTTAATGCATAAATTTGAACAACAAAAATACATTTGCATAGATTTTAGTTCAAATGATTATTTTTGGTTCTGAATGCAATATCTGCAACATGAAATTGCCCTGAAGTATTTTGTTAAGGGACTGGTCATAAAGTACAGGGGAGGGGGAGTGGGCTATGAATTTTTTTTTTTAAAGTACTGGTTTTCAGTGGCCCACCCCCGAGTTATTTGACAAAATCGGTTCGGCCCACCCCTGGAGTGGCACCCCCTAATGCAGTGCATTTTTTTCCCTGACCCATCCTTTTTAACATGTTAAAAACTAGTGACCCACCACCAATTTTTCATAGCCCACCCCCCCTGTACTTTATGACCAGTCCCTAATGCAACTACTAACCTCTACCTTGGGTCTCTTCTATGCATTACAATTAACCCTCTTCTGTGGTTACTAAACAGACCCTAATTATGTCATCATTCAATGTTTTATGCTTTATTATTTAGTTTACAAGCTGTTGGATTTGTCAAAAAGCAGCTAGACTTTATATGGACTGATGTACCAAGGGGCTGATGTACCAACTGCTGCAATAGATCTATATCTGTGATATGATAATGGTACAGGTAGATGATTGGAAGATGAAAAGTTGGCTCTGTGTCAAAACAGCTCTAATGATAAAGGCCTTTGGTATGAGGATATGGAAAATTATTGAATGATGTGCAAAAAGGCCAAACCATCAGCTGTAACAGAGGTCAGACATTGACTGAAATGAAAACAACATCAGGATGGCAGATGAATGGGTTCCTTACCATATATGGTAGATATACAAAGGGGCTGAGACAACTGCAAGAATAAAAGTCTATGGCATGTCTCAGGCTGATGTATATGTTTGTGAATGGATTATTTATAGGCCTTTCCCAAGATATGGTTGAGTGATTCCTGTACTTTCCAAAGCCTTGATTTCATTAACGTAGCAGTTTCTTTGTGGTTTATTATGTAAATTATATATTGTTTAATCAACAACTCTTCTTTGCTTTGTTTAATCATCCTGAAGTCCATTGTATCAGATTAGTACATAGCTCAGTGCATGATGGTACGTACTGAAATCAAGGCTTTGGCATGAAGTACGGGATTCACTCAACCATTTCCTGGGAAAGGCCTGTTTGAGTTTGCTGGAAAATTGTACTTATCTAATGCATATAGCATATAGCATATAGCATGAGCCAGGGGAGGTGATCATCAGTACCACTCTGGGGGACAAAGTGTGGTGCAGTGCATTTCTTGAAAGAACTTCACCCACAGTCTATGAATATCTGTGATAGCATTTGATACTCTTCATCATGTGTGATTTTTAAGGATTTTTAAGAATTTCACATATTAAAATAAAAATGAATCAGTTAGCTACCAAGAAAACCATCAAATAACAGAATTCATTGATCTTAACTGTTTCAATGAAACAATAACAGTAAAATGTTAGAATTAAAATGTTAGAATTTTAAAAAGTTGTATATTTATAAACTAATATGGCACTGCAAGTCATGGTGTCCTTTTGAAAGTACTGAATAAATTTCATCAGCCTACACAGGGGGACAAACGCTGCCAACTTGCACTGTCCAGTAAAGCCTAGTAATATTTAGGCTGCATTCATTATATATGCCAGGGGGGGCATGGGAATTTTTCAATACTATCTAAAATTTTGGTATCTCCCATTCATTCTCTGAAAATAAGAAGAAAAATAAGAACAACCCATTGAACTCATGAATGTAGAAAATGACAGAGAATAAACTTCATTTTTCACCTCCAACATTCTACAGGGGGCCTAGATAACAGCTTGTTCAGGGTGTTGGATCCAAGATTTTGGCTAGGGGGATTTGAACTACCCATATTAAGCAATAACTATAGAATAATTATTGTGATGGGTTAACTGTGAAAAAGTAAAAAGGTGCTTTCAGCTGAGACAAGGCTGACGAGTAGAAACTTTCACTTTGGATAGTCTCTCTGGCTGTATTAGACCAGGAAAACACCTGAATTTGAAGTACGATAACTTCCAAATAAGGTAATTTTGTATTGGATATGTTATAATTTGGTGGTTTGTAGTTGTCAAACCTATTGTTGGTTTGACACTTTCCTTTCTTTCCCTTACGCTAAATTGTTGCATAGATTCACATTTTCGACAACATTTTTGGTTTTATTTTATCAAATTTTGTGAATGGTTTTACCCCGAAAATACGTCATAACTTAGTGAAATACAACATCTGTCACGCTTAATTGGTGTCACGCAACATGTAATAATCAAATAGATTGAACGCATGAACGGAGACTATGCTTTCGCTTTCAAGGCGATAGTCCATGATGAACATTGTGTTGTTGTTATGACCACGAATGGAAAGTTTGATCGTACACTATTATAAGATAAACAGAAATAAGATTGCTTACATAAGCAATTCCTTTATGTCTTGTGAGCTTTTTAATCCTATACTTTTGGAAAGAATTATCGGAAATCATTTGATCAAAAACGAAACTCCATATCTCGGAAATTGGAGAAGTTTAAACACTGACGGGAATATTCATCTAACTTGCGAGCCTTCAAGAGCATAAACCCCAGCTTGGTAAGTTGTTAAATGACAAAAGGATCTTGTACATTTATATTTTTAGAGTAGTGTATTTGAAAAGCGTTCTTAACCCCCTAAATAGGTCGATCTTGTTGAGTTTTTACGAGACTAGCAGATCCGCGTATATGTGTTGGAAATTGTACCTTGTTTATGTAGGAACCCAAGATGACAACGTGCAGAATGTTTCAGTTTTATACCCTATCGTACATTTATTTCGTTTTTATCTAAAATATATTCATAATTTTAATCATGCATTAAAATACAGTTTACCAGTGCAACGCTGCACAAGTACCACGAGGATAAGTCAGTTCCTTTCCACTTTACCAATAAAAGAAGTTTCCTACGTTTTTGAAAAGCAAAAGGGAACCAAAAAAGTTGATTTTATTTCTTCTGCTGCTTAGGTATCTTTCAACACATTTCAAGTGAATGTAGAGTGGTTTTTGTTAACCCCGTGAAACAAAGTGTAGTAATCAAGTGTAATAAAGGATAGTAGTAGTAGTAGTAGTAGTTCAGCCATTATATAATTTTTATCCTCAAAATACAAAAGACGACTTTTATACAAAATTTAAGTCCGTATCGTATAATTAGTCTATTAGTTATTGACAAATGCAATTGGAGATCTAATAAAAATTAAAGTGTATTAAGTGTATTACGCTAAAGTGTGTTTCACGGGTTAATGAAAACCACTCTACAATATTCTAGACTGACGACCTAAGATATTTTAAGATCGCGTGAACTTCCGATTTGAAGTGAAATCATTTCAGATACCGATTTTGCTGAAACAACGATTTTTTCTGTTTCTTTGTAAGAACGAACGCTACGCCTTCTTTATGCCTTTTAGTCGGTTTTTCTACGGATTTTGCTTCGTTTCTTGATTTTGACTGACAAATATGGAGATTTTGCTGGGGTGTCGTGCTTGAACTGTTTTTAAATATCAATAGGTGAATCTTGTGACGTCACTGTTTACATTTTGCTCATTAGCATAGGCATTTCGCTTTTTAACCAAACTAACACCAATTCATCTCTGACTATTGAAAGAACATGGTAAAATTAGTTCTCTGTGAAAATTTGAGCTTGGCACATGAAATAGATTTTGCGTAATATGGTTTTAAAAGCTCTAAATTTTACAGAAAATATATGGGCTCATTAGCGCTTTTGCCACCCAGAAATTTGAAAGCTGATATCTCGTTTGATATTGCATGGAAAAAGCTAAATTTCACTTGACATTTTAAGTTGTAACTCGACATTTCAAGTTATAAGTCGACATTTCGAGATAAAAATCCTTAAAAATAAATAAAATGTTTTCTAACCGATTATTTTTGATATTTGAATTTTTTGCAAAAACTAAAAGATATTCAAAAACATACATCATATGCTGATATTGCTCAAGAGGAAAATCCAAAAGTATTGCAAAATTTGGATGGCTCTTACCAGCCACCGTAAGAAATATATGACTTGTTGCGCAAAATATAAGACTTGTTGAAAAAAATATACGACTTGTTGAAGAAATGTACGACTTGCTGCGTAAAATATAAGACTTGTTGCGTAAAATATAAGACTTGTTGAACAAATATACGACTTGTTGAACAAATATACGACTTGTTGAAGGAAAATGCGACTTGTTGAAGGAAAATACGACTTGTTGAAGGAAAATACGACTTGTTGAAGGAAA